>JANTQH010000100.1:0-141026 GCA_032988465.1 Onygenales sp. PD_10
TATCCCCTATCCCCTATCCCCTATCCCCTATCCCCTATCCCCTATCCCCTATCCCAATCCCCTATCCGCCTCCCTGCCAAGATAGAATATACAGCCAGCTAGCTGAAGCCGAGGCGAGGTGAGTAAAGTCGGGAACAAGCCATACCACAGTAGGTAGGTACTAGGTAGGTAGGTAGGCGGAGCGGGGTGGGATAATTTGCTTATTACATATCCACGAATTGATGCGTCCGCGGAGATATGTAACTGCCCCTGCGCTGGTCTAGTTGGATGGGTGGAGATATATATGGAACGGGTAGGGCGGGCTGATACATAGGCATGTATGTGGACGGGATGGGATATATCGGGATATCCATCCACCACCAACTAGCAGGAGCAGGAGCTAGGTAGGAAGGAGTAGAGACGAGACGAGACAAGAAAAGTCCATCATAAAATAGAAACAGAAACAGAAGCAGAAAAAATAGAAAATAGATGAAGGGTTAAATAGAGACAAATAAATAACCTTACACATACAATATCTAACTTATTAAAGAAAAAACCAACAAATAAACAAATTAAAACCAACTAGGAAAAAAAAGAAAAAGAAAAAAAAAAAACGGCACACACAGTGCGAAATATGAAACCCAACCCCCCTCACTTCCTTCACTTACTTCCCCCCCCCCCACCCCCTCGCCTTCATCCCCTCCTCAATCGCCGTCCAAATCCCCTCCACAACCCCCCTATCCCTCCACCTCCCACTCATCCCCCCAACCCCAACCCCATTCCCCCCGCCACTCCCCCCCCCAATATTCCCCCCAGCCATAACAGCCTTCTCATCCCAGCGATCAATCGCAAAACTCCTCACGCCGCGCCCCCACCCCCTCACCTCCCTGGGAACCTCCTCCCCCCTCCAGCCGACATAAATGCCCATCGCATGCTTAAACAGCTCGGGCGGGTCGGACCATTTATACGACTTGAACTGCCATGTCTGGCCCGTGGTGAAGACGGCGACGACGCGGGACCAGTAGTCTGGTTTGAAGTCGGCGGTGGAGTCGACGAGGATGAAGCGGGTGGGTTTGTTGTTGTGGCGGGTGCTGGTGCTGTCTTTTGTGTCTTTTGTGGATGAGGAGGGGGGTTTCTTGGTGGATGTGCTGGAGCCGCCGGGGATGGAGTGTAGGTCGCGCAGGATGTGGAGTAGGTTTGAGTCTGTGGTGGAGGTGGCGAGGGTGGGGTGGTCGGGGGGTACGTAGATGCCGTCTGAGAGGAAGGATCTGATGTTTGACATGCGCAGGAGGGAGGAGGCGGAGGGGGAGAGGAGGATTATGGGGTTGGGGCGCGGGGAGGAGGTTGAGCGGCCGGTGGGGGGAGCGGGTTGTTTTATTATAGAGCCCGCGCCGGAGGTGGGCGTGCTGCCTGTTGTTGTTGTTGTTGGCGGTTGCTTTGAGCCTGCGGCGCCGGGTTTGTGAGGCGCGGTGCGCGAGCGGGTGTTGCGGCCGAGGAAGATTTCGGCGGTTTTGCGGACGTGGGAGAAGTCCTGGGGTATGTTTTGTTAGCAACGAGTTTCTATTCTCCCTTGAAAAAAAAAAAACAAGACGGAGGTAATGAAGAAAACAAGAAACCCACCGTCGGCCTAATCCCCCTAAGCACACTATTCCGATCCCCCATCTTCCTCTCCCCATTATAAATCTCCTGCAAGCGCGGATCAATCGTCCTGCCCACCTTCCCCACCGCCGTCGCCGCCGGTACCTGCGTTCCAACACCCGCACCCGCACCCGCACTCCCAACAACAGACACCCCGCCCACCACCCCGGCCGCAACCCTCGCCGAATCCTCCGCCTGCGCCTGAGCCGCCGACACCGCCCCGCCAACACCCACACCCCCCTGACCCTGCCCCTGCCCGGCCTCCAACGGCTTGATATACTCACTATCCTCCCCCGCCCCCTCCAGCCACGTAATCAAATCCAACCGCTCAACAAACACCAAATTAAGCACCTTCGCCTCCCCATCATCACCACCCTTCTTGCTCAACTCCTCATTAACCCCCTGCGCCTCCGCGATATACTCCGGGATCGCGACGTCGCGCCGCAGCCAGGCGAAGTAGATGCTGCGCAGGTCGATGGGGATGTTTCCTGCGGCGGCGGAGATGAAGCGGGTCGGGGTGGAGAGGGGGTAGGTTGTTGGGGAGGGGAGGGGGAGGTGGAGGTGGGTTGCGGTGGTTAGGGAGGTGGTTGTTGTTGTGTCTGTGGGGGTCGGGGTGGGGGAGGTGAGGAGGGTGGGTTGTTGGGGGGATTGGGGGGAGAGGGAGGCGCGGAGGGCGAGGAGGGGGTCGGGGAGGGGGGTCGTGGACGTGGACATGGACATGGTGGATTGGATTGGGTAGGGAGCTTGGTGGTTGATAGAGTGCCGCTGTTGCTGTTGTGGTGTGTGGTGGATTGGTCCCGACGCGCAAGTGGACGTGGACGTTTATACGGGTAGGCGTCCGTCCGAATAGTGAACGAACAAACAATCCCGCCCCCCTAAATCGCAAACCACCTTATATCCGAAGTAATGCACCAGCCAATCCTCCGCCGTCACCGTCGACAGGCTCAACAATGCCGTCCCAGCGAGAGGTCGTTCCGTGTTATGCGCGGAGCTCCTTTTCCCGTTCCGCCGCGTGATAGCTAGGCCTTTTTAGCTATAGAAAACACCAGAATGAGGAAAGAATATCGTGGCCGGTGCCGTGGCCTGTTTAGAATCGTATATAAAACCGGGCGGTTGCGTCTGTGGAATGCGGGTTGTTGAAAGCTGCAATGTCTCGTTCTGTCTGTCTGGGGAGCTTGGAGGATGAAAAAGAGTTGAAGTAGGTCATGTGATAAGGAGCTATGGAGTCACGTGATATCGCGATTCGGAGATTGGCCAACTTTGACTGGGCTACCTTTTGAATATTACATTAATTGATTTATTTATTGATGTCTTGTCCCATCCCATTCATCACTAGCATATAAATATTCTCATATAGTTGTTTTGTTGTTTGCTGTCATCAAAAAAACTCAGTCATGCCACCTCGAAAACGGATCGAGACAGGGGGAAAAAAAGGTGTGGGATGAAATGATATTCACAACGAAATGAAATAAAAAAGATTTGGGGAACAAGTGTTTTAAAAACACAAAAGGAAGAAAAAAGTAATTATCAAGTGACAGTGGCTCGGAAGGCAAATCAGCGCTTCGTAAATCTGACAGAGGCGTGCGGGAAAAAGTACAATCATCAACGCTCGTGAAGAAAACTAGGGTGAAAACCACCGACCCTCCCCCTAATTAACTCGAGCCATTCCCGGTTTACCACTCCATGCATAAACTCCTACTACATAAACCCAATGACCAGACGCCGCATCATTTTTAAAACAGAGATCGCTGTTCTTTTAGACGGAAATTTCCATACCCCAACACCGGCTGTGAAACATGCAGGTCGCTCAATAAAGACAAGAGGAAAGAAAATCTCGGACTCGTGAACAGGCAGATAACACCAATAAGCCAATTTATTGTCGAGGCTGTAGTCTCGGATCCCGTGAACCGGCCCCAGCGCTCCCGCTTGGCGACTCGACAGCAGATTCCGCTGGCGCATCCTGCATCACAACATCTGCTGAAGTATGATCGTGTTTCTGCTCGTCTCCAGACGCTTTGTCGGTCAAGGGTGATCCATTAGGGCTCTGCGACGACTGGCTGGCTTGCACTTGGGATGATGGGAATATAGGAGGCGGAGGTTTTTCAGCAGTCGGCGTTGTCAGCGTTCCCCGGCGGCTCATATAATCGCCCAAACTGAGCTTCTTTTTCGCAGGGCTCGGGCCCGCGACGGTAGATCCAGGAGTATGGGAGGCCAGTTGAAACACGCCGGGCCTGACATTGAACGGAGACTGAACTATAGTCGGACTGGGCGTATTGACTGACTGAGCAGAGTTCGAAAAGGGAGGCGGCAGTTGGACACGCAAGTCGCCACGCGGGCCGTCGAGAGGTCGCGTGTGAGCAACTGTAGAGGGTAAAGGATGGGCATGCTTTGATGACGGGGAGTGGTCGGGAAGAGTCAGCTCATGCGATGTCGACGGATGGTTCTTGGGCGGCGTCATCGAGGTGTCGGCGTTCTTCATTTCAACGTCTCGGCTTTGTATACGACCCGTAGCGTGGCTGATTTGTGTCTGCGGGGACATATTACTCTGCGTTGGCGAGGTAATGTTGAGATTGCGCAGCTCTTGAAGCCTCAATCGGTCTTCATGAGATCGTTTAAACAACCGCATGGTCAGAGGAACATACGGAGACCGTGGTGGAGGTTTAGGCGGCACGAAGTCAGGGTCATTCTCGTCAGGGTCGGTCTGCATTTGCGAATCCACATAATGAGGATGGCGTAGCGGCGACCCGACACTGGGCGTGCTCGATCTTGAGGGCTTTTTCTGTGACCCTCGCGGCGTAGCGGACATGGGAGAGCGCTTTCTGGGGGAACTCGACGACCGACGAGAATTTGCGGTCTCTAGGCGAGGGGTTTTGGACTGGCTGACGCCACTGTTGCGCTTCTTCTTCTTCTGAGGGTGTTGCTGGTCTTGTTCGAGTTGCTCAAACTTCTTTTCGGCAGCGGCAATCTTGCGTTTCTCTCGCGCTGAGAGCTCCCCGGTGGTGGATCCTACGAGGTCGGTCGGGCTATGCGATGTGGGCGTCAGGTCCCGACTTCTCGGGTGATCGCGCGAGGTTGAGGTGGACCGGCTCTCCAATCGCTCGTCGTCTTCATGGACCTTGCCGATTTCGCTTCCAGCGCGGCTGTCTGTCGCAGGGCCGGTGTTGACCGGCGAGATGATGTTCTTCGCTTTACTCTTCTTGCGTCTTCCGTTCATTTGTTTCGTAGGTTCCAGGGGTTTGGGACGTTGGCGGCAGTCGATCTTTGCAAGTCGACAGGGCCGACCAGAAGAATCACACGCACAGCCGCCAAAGTTGGAGAGGACGTTACTTATGCAGGCCGCAGCGACGTCAGACACGCCATCGTTAGGCCCTTCCTGCTTCACAATCCCGTTGGAAGGGAAGATCTGCGGGTCGAGATACCACGACGTCGTTATTTCTGACTTGGCCGAAATCTCCTGGTTCGCGACAAAGCAAAAGTGGTATTCGGTGTCGTTGGTAATAAAGGTCTTCATGGTAACGTTGGGACGACACGACCGACGGATATAGCGCAGCTGGGACCCCTCTTTCCGGCTGTCGATGTAGATTGGGAGCTGGGGGTGGAAAAACACAAAGGGTTCGGGATGGCGCAAGTCTTTCCAGCGACTATTTGGGTCGAGGCAATAGTCACGGAAATGGCCGACTTTGCCTTTGACTTCACCAATGATCTGGTCTTTGTGGACGTCGCTTTCGACCGTCAGGAACCGCCACGAGGGATGTTTGCCGTCATATTCGACGTCCTGCTGGGTTAGGGATTGTTTCGAGATGGTTGGCCATCGAGACGGATCGAGAGGAGCGTCCAAACGGGTAAAAACCTCGGTCGCGTTGCGGCCATTGGTGACGGCATCGAGGGCGTCCTTGTCCTGTACCCAAGAAGAGAGGTCTGTAGCGAGTTTGAGGGTGTCGAAGAGATTGCTGGGGATATCGTCGTTGGCCTGGTCGCGATCGTAGAGATGGAGGAACTCTTGGGAGTAGAGAGGGATGGTGGGAGTAACGCTGGACTTGATCGGGCTCATAGACGTGTTTGATGTCGAGGTAGCCCGCTTTCGACCCTCGGGCGCGATGACTGGGATGGCGGTGAGAGAGCTTACCGAGTTCGAGGCGCGATGGCTCGTCTTTGGTCGCTTCGCAGGAGGCGGATGGTCCCTCGAGGTCGAGTTGGAAGCACTGCGCTCATGCGACGACCAGCCGTTTGTCTGCTCGGCAGGGTCTTTCTTCCTTCTCTGGCTCTTGGACGCCTGTCGCCTGCCTTTTCGGTCACCGCCATCGCTCTGCTCTCTGCGTTTTCGCTGCAACTCGGTGGCGAGTTTCGAGTCGAGTGGTCTGGGTTCGCAGTCTGCACAGTTGTGGACCTCTGGCACGTCCTGGCCATCGTAATAGCACAGGATATGCTGCCAGGTCTCACAACGCTCGCAGAAGACGGTGTGGCCGTCATCGTCGGCGAAGCCACAGATGCACTTGATGGTGTACGGCTCGTCATCTTCTTCGTGGACAGACTGGGCGCCGTTGCCATTCAGCACAGGAGAGGGGAGCGGGTGCACGGTGACCGAAGGGAGGGTCTCTGTCGAATGCGTGGCTGCGAGAGAGGAGGTATCTGTCATAATCTGACAGCGTACCTCCTCGAGCGAGCGGTGGGGGGATTTGGCCGAGGATGGCTCGATGCGAAGGGAGGCGAGCGGATGGGTCTTTGAGGGAGACGCGAAGAGAGAGTCGCTCAGTCCCAACGCCACACGCGCGAAAATCCAGCCAGGTGTCGGTTCTGATCGACGAGCCAGGTCATCAATCAGGACCGATACACCACGCGCAAGAGGGCGATGGAGAGGAGCAGGGTCAATGGAGGAGCGATGGGCGGGTGGTGCAGGACAGGCTCGGGGTGTGGTCGTGGCAAAGCGATGGGGTCGACGGGAGCAGGGAGCAGCGGCGAGGGGTGGCGTGGAGTACGAGACGGCAGCAGAGACGAGATCGAGCCAGACAGCAGTGGAAGGGAGGCAGTATCAGGCCACGTTGGCGGGCAGAAGAGGCTGTAGTGGACAGGCCGGGCGCATTCAGACGAGAGGGAGAGGCGGGAGGCGAGGCCACGGGCGGCAGAGGGCGGCAGAGGAGGAGGAGCAGCGCCCAGACGCGACGAGACGAGCAGAGAGGGAGAGCAGGATGGAGAGGGGTGGAGTGTGGATGGGGAAGCAGGGAGTGGGAGGAGAGGACGGCGAGGACAGACAGACAGAGAGAAGAGAGAAGTCAAGAGTCAAGAGGAGGAGAGGAGAGGGCTCTGGGCTGTCGAGTTGGGAAAGACGAGACACTGGCGGCGCTAGCCTGCTTGCGGCTAGCCCGGCCCTGTGCGCCGTGCGGGCAAGACCGGCGGGCCGTGGCATTATCGGCTGTGCTGTGCAGTCAGTGATTAGTCTTGCCTGCAGACACAGTGGAATAGCATCTGCACTCCCATGTTAGTGTAGCTGAGCTGGCTGGCTGGCTGGCTGGCTGGCCATTCCGTGGTGTCTGGCCAGTGTGTGGTCAACTGTGTAGACTGTGTAGACAGTGGCAGCCATCGTCTCCTCTATCCGTAGCCAGGAGGCAGGATAGCCAGACGGACAGAGACAGGGCGGGTGGGGGCTGGTATGATGTAGCCCTGGGATACAGGATGCCCCACGAGAATAGATCAGTGAGAGAAGGGGGTGGGAATGGAACAGGAATAGGAATAGGAACAGGGAGATGGTAAGTAATAACTGTGAGTTGGAGAAGAGAAGAGAAGAGCAGAAGATGGGATATCCGTCTGCAGTCCGGAGTGAATGGATGACTGTGCTGGTTGCTGGTTGCTGGGAGAACACAGCCCGGGTGACGGCGACTGCTGGCTGTGTCTCGTAATAAAACACAGGGGAATAAATAACCCGCCCGCCGAGCAATCCCCGGTGAAAGTTTCGTATCCAGCCCGTATCAGCGGCGAGCAATACACGGCTTGGCGGGGATGTGCACACACCACCCCGCGTGGAAATACTGCACACCACCCTCATAGCTAGACATGAATGTAGATAAGAACAGGGAATCAATGCAATATAGCTGCGGTAACTGACTATTGTTGATAGAAAATATCAGCTTAATAATGTACATAAGACAGTCTTCTATCTATAATATTTGATACAAGTTCCATAGAAACGGGTTCTTCTGGCAGCCCGGGCCCATGGTTCGCGACCTGGCAGCTTTTCAGTCGGACGGGAAGAACCAGATAATTAGAGGCTGGAATATGTTTGGATCGCCGATATCATCCCGAGAAATGGTATGCTTCTTCTTTCACGTTGGTTATGTAGTTAGTTACCCAACCACGTGTGGCTGTTTGGATCAGATAGATATGCCGGGTCGATTGGTTGGAACGTATGATTAGAGACCTTCGAGAAGAATTGTAGTCTGTTGCTGAGCTGAATAACCGCTTCACCAAATAAAACTCACTAATAGGTGTCTCTCCGCCTCCTCTCTCCTCCACCACCACGACACCACACGACACTACACCACACAACACTACACCAGACCTCCGTCCATCTCCCTCCCTCTCTCATCCAATCCCGATGCCATGGTCTGGTGTTAACGCTCTCCCTACCCTCACCTCACCGCACCTCACCTCGCCCGCGCGTCGACAAAATCCCCGGATCCATAGCCCATACCATACCCAACCGAGACAGGAGTACAAGACGCCGCCCTGCCACCATCTACTCCTAGTTGCTAGAGACCAGACCAGACTAGACCAGACCCTGGGCGCAAGCTAGCCGTCAGCCTGTCAGACAGGGCGACGGGCACAGAAACAGATCTCCTCATCCCTCCGTCCCTCCAACCCCCCTCCCTCTCAACAACACCAACCACACGCCCCATCAGTTCTCTCTCCTCTCCTCTCCTTTCCTTTCCTCTCCGCCCTAGCTCCCAGCTCGTCTCTTGCCGCCCCAGGTAGCTATAGGATAGGCCCACTGGAGGTCAGCATCATGTCTGCCCTGAGCAAACGCCAGCAGGCGCGGAACGAGCGGGCGTTGCAGGAGCTGATTAGATCTGTGCCGGGGAACGATCGGTGCGTGGATTGCCAGGCGAGGAATCCGGGTATGTGTCTTGTTCTTCCCCCTTTTTTTCTTTATGGTTTATTTTTATGTGAATGAAGGGCTATGCTAATGTGTTGTTTTTATAGGATGGGCGAGTTGGAATGTGAGTTTCTTTAGTCTCTCCACCCGCGGGTTATCAGACTATGCCGATATACTGGTATCTATAGGGGATATCTATTGAATTACAATCTAATGCCATACGTGTGTTCTAGTTGGGAGTGTTCTTGTGCATGCGCTGCGCTGCGCTGCACCGCAAGCTGGGCACGCACATCTCAAAGGTCAAATCGCTGAGCATGGATAGCTGGTCGTCCGATCAGGTAGATGTGCGTTCTTCCCCCCTCCTCCTTTTCCCAAACCCATATACAACGTGGTCCAATCCTAACAATCTCCTCTTAAAACCCGCAGAACATGAAACGAAACGGCAACGTCGTCGTGAACAAAATCTATAACCCCCGAAACGTGAAACCACCCATCCCCATCGACGTCGATGAAGCAGACTCCGCAATGGAACGGTTCATCCGCCAGAAATATGAGCTGAAGGTGTTGGAGGATGGACGGCCGAAGCCTCCCAGCAGACACGACCCGAGCTATACTTCGTCGTCAAAGACCCCCTTGCCTGGTGACGGCGGCTCGCCGCCGCCTCCGCTTCCGCCGAAAACAGGGAGACGGTTTGGATTTGGTCTGCGGCCGGTTTCTTCGACGAATACGTTTTCCAGCTCGGAGCAGTCGTCGCCGCGGGACGAGTATGGGCTTTCGTCCAATAAGCAATCTAGAGTCTTTGGGGCGAGCATTGGAGATACGAGCGGGTCGTTTGAGTCGAAGCTGGAGGCGCTGCGCGATATGGGGTTTCCCGACAGCAAGCGGAATGCGACCATTCTCCGGGGCCTAAACGGGAACCTGGAGAAGGCGATAGAGTCACTGGTCAGACTGGGTGAGGGGACGGATCGCAGACCGCGAGCCCGAACCCCCGTGCCCAGAGCGACGCCGACGAGTTCCCAGTTTTCCGAACCGGCCAAGAGCCCGAAATCCACCGTTTCTAACAATCCCTTTGATAACTTGGATTTCGCCCCGCCGCGCACTGCAGTCAGCCAGGCTGGCAGCCAAAGCGAGCCGCAGAGCGCTGTTGGTAACGGGGACGGTTTCGGCGCGCCCGCCAAATCGTACAACCCCTTTGATTCTCTAGTGTCACAGCCGGCTTCGATGCAGTCGACGCTGTCGCTCGACCAGTCGTTCCAGCAACTCCAGGTCTCCCAACCCCTGTTTCCGAATATAACGGGCGGCTACCCGAGTCAGCAGGGCCAGATGCCTTTTCAGAGATACCAGCAATCCATGACGCCTCCGGTCACCATGTCCTCGCAAAACGGCATCGCGGCGTCGCCCTCGTCTGTGAATGGGGGATATAATCCGTTTTTCCAAAATAATAATACCCAATCTGTACAGCCGCAGCAGCAGGCGCAAGTACAGAATAATCCGTATTTTAGCCAAGCGCAGAGTCTCTCCCCTACTAATCCGTTCTTCAACGTGCCTGGTGGACAACCCCAGAGCGTTGCGCAGCAACGGCCACATATCCCGGATTCGTCGCAGAGCTATGGCAATAATCAGCCTCAAATGCCGTCGTTTCAGCGGTATAATACTATGCCGACACTCGCGTCTTCTTCCCCATTCTCCCAGCAGCAGCCACAATCCCAACAACCGCAACAACCGCAGCAACAATACATGCCGCAGCAGCAGCAGCAGGAAGCAGCGTACAACCCATTCTCCATGCCCACCACCAACCCCACGACAACACCCTCCTCCTATCAACTCCCACTGAACCTTCAACAACAACAACCACAACAGCATCAACAACAGCCCCTAATACCCCAACCCACCGGCAAATTCGACAAATCTGCCATTCTCGCCCTGTACAACTTCTCCCAACCACCCCCGACAATCCCGGAACAACCACCTCCCATGCCCCAGCAACAGCAGCAGCAACAACAACAGCAGGATTTCATGACACCCGCCCACTCACAACCTCAACCCCCGCAACCCCATCTACCAACCAACCCCTTAAACATCACAACCAACACCCCCCTAAACACCACCACCACCGGCACCGGAACACGCAACCCCTACTTTACAACCCCAACCCAAACCACAACCCACCCCCTCCTCGCCGACCCCTCCTCCTCCTCCTCCTCATCTACATTGCCATCGAACAACATCTCCACCCCGCTCTCCGCCCCCGTCATGGGCGCCAAGGCACAGATCGGCGGCGTGGCAGGCGGAGGTGGAGGAAACCCTTTCCCGCAACCTCACACGCATACGCATGCGCATACGCATACGCATATGAGTCGCGAGAGCGTGGATATTGCTGGCTTGCAGAGTGGGAGACATAGTCCGGATGTGTTTGCGAGTTTGAGCGCGAGGTATGTAAGGTGAGGTGGGGTGGGGGGGGGGAGTTGCAGAGAGATTTAGTGGGGGGGACTGAATGGGGGGAGGGGAAGGGGAGGGGGGGAGGTTATGTATGTACAAGGTTCAATGTTGGCATTTTTTATTTTATTATAGACAGAACCCCCATTTTTGTTATTTCTCTCTTGTGTTTTTTCATGCCTTGTTTTTTTTAGGTTTGATTTTTGATTTTTGTTACAATTCCCCTCTGCTTTAGTTTTTTTTTTTTTTTTCCTTTCTTTTAACACATACCTTACTTTTGTCTATGTTTCTTTTCTTTGATAATATCAGCTTTCTTTTTTTTTTCTTGTTAATTAATTTTATAAACTCATTTTTCATTTGTGTTTTTTTGTTTTGTTTTTAAATTATATATCATCAGATGGATGGATGGATGGATGGTTGGATAGGGCATTTAGCATTTAGGACAACTTTTCTTTTATATATAAACCTACTTATTTACTCTGCGCCTAACCCACTCCTCCCCCCCTCTCCTGCCCTATATAATTTATTTCCCTTCCCTGCCTAACATCCCCTCCTCAGTATCTAGACATACGATACCCATACTGACTAACACTGTTAGTTACTACATAATTATAGTTAATAAGTTCACATCACTCACTCAACTCTACTCTACCTTACCCCCCTCCCCCCCCTTATCTCGAGTCTGCAGGTATGTACAGTGCTATGCAAAGAGTTTGAAACCCCCCTTTCTTGAATTAAACATCAGCTTTCTTTCTTTCTTTGGAAGATAACTTTTATCACATTAGTAATGTAATTACTTCTATTGTTAATTGTTATTCTCCTACCTCCTGATTTACTAATAATCTATACTTATTTG
This sequence comes from Onygenales sp. PD_10, assembly GCA_032988465.1. Classification (NCBI taxonomy): domain Eukaryota; kingdom Fungi; phylum Ascomycota; class Eurotiomycetes; order Onygenales; species Onygenales sp. PD_10. Next base: position 11,997 of record JANTQH010000100.1, read on the forward strand.
AATCCATGCATTACGTTCGGCCGGGCCTGCCATCCACCGTTTTTACCCCCCTTTGCACTACCCACTCCCGTCCATCCGTCCGTCCACCCCGTAAAAGAAAAGTCCAATAAAAAAAAACCCCAGCATGAAAGCGAATAATTTAAGCCGAATTACTTATATCAATCGATCTGTCTATCTAATCCAACCATACAAAAACATTATAAAGAAGAAAATAAAACAACCAAATGCAATCCAACCTAACCCCTCACCCCCCACAACCTCCCCAACCCCTCCCACCACCCTTTCCTCCTCCTCCCCATAGTAACGACCCTCAACCCCTCCCAATCCGGCACCCACGGCGACGTCCTCATCCACTCCGGCAACACTAACTCACTCCCCTTCCCCTTCTTTTCCCCCGCCCAAATCCCCCTCCACCTCCTCCCCACCTCCTCCCCCGTCGGCCACGACCACTTCACCTGCCACCACCTCTTCCGGTTCCGCCGAAACGGCGCCGGCAACCATCCATCCACCATGCCCGCCGCATCATCGAAAAAGCCCGTCCCCTTCTTCTTCCCATTACCACCACCCCAAACCCCCCAAACCCCCCACCCACTTACATACCCCTCCCCCTCCCTCCGAAACCCTTCAATAATCCGCTCGAACCTCTTCTCGCGCGCCAGCATGGCTTTCTCCCAGCTCGCCGCGGCCAGCGCGTGGTTATGTTCGCGCCACTGGCGCTGGACGACGGGGTCGAGGCACCAGACGATGATATCGCCCTTGCGCCGCGCGTCGTCGTGCCAGGCTGTGTTCCATGTTCTGTAGCATTCGGCGTATGGAGCGGGGGAGGGGAGGGCGGCGCGTAGGGTTGGTTCGAGGGGGGAGAAGAAGGCGAGGTAGTCGGGCCAGGGGTGTTTGGTGTTTGGGCCGGGGGCGGTTGGGGGAGGGAGTTGGTAGGAAGGTTTCTGGGGAAAAGTGCGCAGGCCGCCGGTCATGTTTGACCTGAGGAAGCCGAGCGGGTCGGCGTAGAATTGATCTGCTTCGTCGAGGTATGTGGCTTTTTCGGCGGGGGAGAGGTTTACGGGGGGTTCGCAGGATAGGGCCCATGCGTGGATATTGGGGAAGATGAGATGCGAGCGCCAGGGTGTGCTGTGGCAGGGCATTAGGAAGCCGACTGTCATTATTTGGGAGGCGGCGGAAGTGGTGGAAAGGTGTTGTTGGGACGAAGGGTAGTGGCTGTCGTATTGGCGGCGGAGATAGTCCATGACGTTTATTGCGCCGGATGCATGAGAGAGGGTGGTGTAGTAGGAGACGTAGATGCTGGCCAGAATGAGGAAGATCAGGAGGAGACGGCGGGGGATATTCGATGCTGAGCCGGAGGAGACGGCGGGCTTGAAGTAGCTCACCAGGGGGGGAGATGTTATGATCAGTAAGGATGGCAAGAGAGGGTAGATGAAGCGGACTTCCTTGTGGGAGACTAGGGAAAGCACGGTAGGCATAAAAACACAAATGATGGCCAGTTGGCGCCTGATGGATTCTCCGGGGCTGACAATCTTTCTGGGTCGTGATGAATATGCCTGAAAGAGTCCAACCAAGGTGAATGGTAGGGCTGTTGTAAGAAGAAGCGGGTATCCCTGGGAAATATAATAATGCCAGTCATTCCTGCCGTAGAATACGGCCAGCGACTGGGCGAGATTAAAGTAGAGGAATCTGAAAGGAGGAAATGTCCAGAATCCGTAATAGATTCGGTCGAATATTGTTGATACGCCAAGTACGGTAGTTCTATATCAGTTAGCATCGATTCTCCGTAGATGACGGGTACACAACCTACCCTGAAATTGCAGCTTCATAAATCAGATTTTGTAACTCTTTGGGAGTCGGTCTGAAAAGCGAAAAGGTCGAAAGGTTGGACCTGGCTTGGGCAAAAGAGGTCGGTTGTTTAAATATCGCAACAAATGCCAGACAGAACCATATCAACAGATTGGTTGGGCGTAGAACAGTGGCGAGGGCGGCAAGGAGTAAACACATGCGCAATCTGCTATTATTAGCTCGATCCGTTTGGAGAATGTCAGGTCGCATACCCAGGAACCCCATTCTGTTCCTTCCGCTTAGTAGGCTTATTCGTTGTGGCTGCACTTCTTACATCCGTTTTCTCTGATGGCCATTCCCAAGGCCACAGATACAAAGCGACAACCGTCAAGGTCGTCTCGAGGCAGTTAGACAAGGTTCGCGTAGAGCAAAACCATTGCCATGGGCTAAGGACGGTCAACGCGAGCTATAAAGAAATAATCAGTGCGTATATTCATAATACCGTATGGCGCAGTACTTACAGCACCCCAAGCTTCATTGCTACGGTTCCCGTAAACTTTGCGTGCCAGCTTCCACGTGTAATAATCCCCAATCGCGGTAAATAGTGCCTGGGTAAGTTTCGGCGCAGCAACTAGGAGATCCGCGCGGCTTAGTGGGGACAGAGATAAGTATTCCGATATTAAATTTGACACATAATATACAGCGGCAAAGATATACGGATGTATCGAAGATCGCAGTTGGTGCTTCCACTCCTAGCTTGCTATCAGCCCCAGAACAACCGACATTCGCTTCATTATCCGTACCCAGGTTATCCAAGCACCACTATTCTCCCCAAACGCTATCTGCCAGGCTGGCTCCAAGGACTGGAAAAACTCATCTGGCTGGAAGAATGTCCGGACGCAGAGGGCGTTGAGTGCGCGGAACGCGACCAGAAAAAGGAGGATATTGTGCGGGGTGCTCGTTTCCAGCTGTTGCTCTGCAGTATGTGGTTTCGAGGCTAGCTCCTTTTTACTGTCTTTCTTCGAGGATGCCCGTGGAGGCCGTGGAGACGCGGTAGGCATGGCTCCGTATCAGCATAGCTGGCCAGCTCGCGGGGAGGAGTCTGGGGAAGCTGGCAGCCGGGGCGTGGGGGATCCTTGACGTCGTCTCTGGCGCGGACGATGCCAAACAGCCAACAAACCCAGGACGGTGGGCGCAACTCGGGAACCCTCTAGGGACGCGCCGTGGCCGTGCGGGAGTTGAGGACAGGGGCGGTTGAGTTGCCGTTGAAGTTGAAGTTGAAGTTGAAGCTGAGATGGATTGGAATAAGCTTCTTTTTGCGCGTGGAAAGGTGTGGGGAAACGCGGGATGGACCTGCGCTTACGGGTTTAGCGCCAAATGGGTATCGTCGGCCGCGCTGACCGGACATCGCGAGACTTAAACCCGCCAACCCGCCATCGCCAACCTCCGTCTGCCATTACAGGTCGATGCTCGGTCTGCCGCTGCACTAACTGCCACAGTGTTCGTCCAGAAACCCCGTTTAAACAAACACAACCCCGTCTCTGCCCCCCCGTCAACAGCAGTCAGCTCTATACAGCTCTATAGCAACCCCTCGCCATGTCTCCCATCGCCACTGACAAAGCCGCCGCCGGCCCCCCGCAGCCGGGTAAGGCAAACCTGAAAGCCACTGCGCCCTCGTTTCAGCCGTCCGGAGCTGCAGACCGCTCCAGATACCATGCCTCCTCTACCGACGCTGCCATTGCTGCCGAACACGAGTACGCTGCCCACAACTACCACCCCCTCCCCATTGTCTTTGCCCGCGCGGCCGGTACCACAGTGTGGGATCCAGAGGGCCGTTCGTATCTCGATTTTCTCTCCGCATACTCCGCTGTCAACCAGGGTCACTGCCACCCGGAATTAGTGAAGGCGCTGGTCGACCAGGCTTCGACGCTCACGCTGAGTTCCCGCGCATTCTACAACGATGTGTTCCCCAAGTTTGCCGAGTTTGTCACCAAATTCTTTGGGTTCGACATGGTCCTACCCATGAATACAGGGGCAGAAGCTGTCGAGACAGGGATTAAAATTGCAAGGAAATGGGGTTACAAAGTCAAGGGCATACCCCATGACGAAGCAATCGTGTTGAGCGCGGAGAACAATTTCCATGGCCGTACAGTTCGTAACCTTGCATGTAAAGAAAACAACACCACGCCTTAACTAATAACAACCCCAGTTCGCCGCAATATCCATGTCATCCGACCCCGAATCCCGTGAAAACTACGGCCCCTACCTCCCTAAAATCGGCTGCACCATCCCCGGCACAAACCGCCCAATCGCCTTCAACGATAAATCCGCCCTCCGCGAAGCATTCGAGAAAGCAGGATCAAACCTCGCCGCATTCCTCGTTGAGCCCATACAAGGCGAAGCAGGAATCGTCGTCCCCGACGACGACTATCTCCAGGAAGCCCGTGCTCTCTGCGATAAGTACAACGCGCTCCTCATCTGCGATGAGATCCAGACCGGAATCGCCAGGACCGGCAAACTCCTCTGCCACGAATGGAGCGGCATTAGGCCTGACCTTGTCCTCCTAGGCAAGGCCATATCGGGAGGCATGTACCCCGTCTCATGCGTTCTGGGCAGGAAGGATGTGATGCTCACAATCGAGCCTGGCACCCACGGATCCACCTATGGCGGCAACCCGTTAGGTTGTGCGGTTGCCATTCGCGCGTTGGAAATCATCCGCGATGAAAATATGGCAGAGCGCGCGGAGAAGCTGGGCCAGGTATTCCGTGAGGGGTTGGCGGGGATCAAGAATCCGATTATCCAGAGTATTCGGGGCAAGGGCTTGCTCAATGCTGTTGTTATCGATGAGTCGAAGACTAACGGGCACTCAGCGTGGGATCTGTGTTTGCTGATGAAGGAGAAAGGGTTGTTGGTGAGTTAGCTAAATCTCCTACCGTTTTCTGTTGCTAATATGTTTATTTTACAAGGCCAAACCAACCCACCAAAACATCATCCGCTTCGCACCGCCATTGGTGATCACCGAAGACGAGATAAAATCTGCCCTGGCAATCATCGAGCAGGCAGTTAATGAGCTGCCGAATCTGAAGGGTGCTGCTGAGGAGAAAGTTATCCCCCCGTCGGAGAAGAACGTGCCTGGCATTGCTGATACTTAATGGATGGTGTCTGGCCAAACCCCGCCCCTTACATACGAATTTACTGTTTTTCAACTACCATGACCTTCTATCCTTTGAATGACCAACTGATCTGTCCATTATATCCCCTTTCCTGATCCATGTTTATGCTTGTCTATGCGAAGCCCAAAAGAAGTGCTCAAATGTGTCTTGATCTGGGTGTGGAGCAGAGGAGGTATATCCTCAACTGCTTTCTATGAATAAAGTACTAACCATCCAATGTGGCCTTTTTCAGTAGTTAGTTACACTTGCCATGTATGATTATGTACTGTACTGGTGTGGCTATATATATATATAATTATGCTGGGGGAAGTTTTGTTATCTTATGTTAATATGTTGGTGTGGTTTGTCACCTCAGTGGTGAGAGGGAATGGAAACATATTATTGTTCTGATGAGATGGAATGTGAAATTGTTTTATTATGCTATGCTATGGGGTTAGTTTGGGATATATGTACCAGATGTTGTGAGATATTATTATCTACATGTGGTACATTTTAGCTTCCCTGTCTGATTTGCTTATTATTGGAATGAAATCTAATAATCTATGGTTGTCATGCGCCTGGTTTACTTACCATACTTAAACTACAAGAAAGAAACAGAGAAAAACAATAGGTCTCCATAGTTTAATTACACATATTCTCCCCCCCCCCCCGCACCCCCTGTGTATGTATATCAACTCAACCAAACACCCAACAACCCCCTAAGCGCCTCACCTTATGCAAAATACCAAACAAACCCACCCCCATGCATCCATGCATCCATCATTCACTCTGCCAAATTAGGCACAGAGCCATCACTCGAAGGGGCTGCATACCTTTCCACTCCATGCATAGGCCAGCGATTCTGAACATGAGGCACACGGCCCCTTCCCGCCCCCACCCCTCCAGGCCAGTGAGGGTGATTAGGTTGCTGGGGCTGGGGCCGGGCCGGGGGCGGTTGTGGACGTGGGAGTGGATGTACCGGTTCGGGACGTGCCGGCTCTACGCGCACGATCTCGGGTTCTGCACGGTGTGGGTGATGATTATGGTTATGGTGGTGGTGGTGATTGTGGCAATGACAGGGCGCGGAATCTGTCGAGGAGTTATCTGAGTCGGTCGTGCTGGCGTAGCCGTATGCTATTTTGAAAAATCTGTGGCATATGAGGAGGAAGATGATGGTTATGCCGATGATGAGGCAGAAGATGAGAGCGATGGCGTTGTTTTTGTGCATGGGGGGTTACTGTTGGTGGGGTTGTGGGGGAGGGTGTGGTGGGTATGACGAGGGTAGGGAGTCACGGTTGGATTGGACGCGATGGGATGGGCGCATTCGTTGTTCGGTTTTTGGTTGATATGCCTTATCGTGTGAGCTGGCGACTGATGTTTGGTATCACCCCTTATCTTCGATCTTGGAAGGTTTCTCCAGTCCGGGAAATGGCGGGCGCCTTGATAGTAGGGGGCTTGCCGATGAAGAAGACTATCAGATATGCTGCGTCGTCTCATTTGAGACTGCGGACGCTTGCCGTAGAGAGAAGCGGTGAATTCAATATACCGATATATGGTAAATCGTATTCTGCGAAGATATTGAGCAAGGAGTAAGTCCTTGAATGTGCTGATTGGACATGGGATTTGCTAACTTACTCCAGAATGACCGCAGTTCCACGCCCCTTACCGCAAATATCAATCACAATATAAATAGTAGCAATTGGGATGATGTGCGAAGAGGTCTGATACAAGCCTACCCGAAGAATGGAGAAAAGAATGGGGCAAAGGTCTACATATATGTAGATCGAGCCTGTCCTTCAAAATAAGGCAAACATCACTCTGCTCAGTATTTAGGTAGGCAGAAACCCACCCCAAAGTGGGAGTCTCATGGCCAAATGAAGAAACATGCAACAGCAAACTCCAATTGAGGATCTGTCTGCGATAAGACAAGACGCGTAGCAGTGGGGAGTCAATGCAAAATAATAGACCCCTCAGTGTATGCAGCCTGATCTGATCGCGTTGTCGGAAAGTCAAATGGGAGGGGCGGGAGGCCATGAGCTCAGAGCGCAAGCCACCCGTGGTGATAGGGTTGTCACACGGGAAGTGACCTATAATTGCTTATTTCTTCCATCGGGATGCGGTGGCAATTGTCTTTTTTCGTCAAGATCCAAAGAATGATCTTGCAACAAACAATGCCTTTCATAGAAAACTTATGTTTCCATATGGCTTTGAAGATATTGATGTTTGTTGGCTTTCCAGGAAGCAATCATATCTCAGGAGGAACTGAAATTTCGGCGTGTCAAGATATGCACATAAGCGCTGCATTTGGACCCATCGGGGCTGATCTAGGGCGATTTCTGTCTCCCAACCAGGGCTAATCAGGAATACGGCCTTGTGGGTTCTCGCTGCAGGGTCGGAAATATAAGAACAGGCTAGATTCCTATCGCCAGTCCATATATAAATGCCTGGAACATTGACTCCATCAAGAATGGGAATTTGTATTTTCCCTTTGAAATGCAAGGCAGACAGTATATTCATACTTCGTCCTGGTGGTGAAACCCGAAGCATAGATACTCCTTAGAGTCGACGCTTATTGGTTAATTCCCGGTGTCCACGGCTTGATATGTTTCTACAAGCCTTGTAGTCTTGTTGAATGTGCCCTTGGGTTAAAAGGAAATGGCGTGGACAAATATTCTTGTGATTAGTCGTATATTGGTGGAGAATGAAGATGGCAGATGGATTTATTTGTTGAATCTCATTGCTATCGGCAGACAAACCGTCAAACAACCACCAGCCGCACAAAGAAGCGTTCTAGCCCCACCACTTTAGCAAATAGCAAAATTCACCTCTCCTTCATAGCCTCATTCAGAAGGTAGATGTCTCGATGTTTGATGAACTGTCCTAGTTCCGATGTTGGCTCCACCGCAGCCATTACCTCTAAGGCTTTCTCGACGGCCATCCAAGAGTGAGTGAACCCATCACTAATCTCCTCCTGGGTCAGGGTGGGCTTGCCAGTGTCGTTCAGCAGATCGGCCCGGTAGCAGTACGAGAATTGATGCAGATGATGGCGGAACTCTTCGGTGGTCGCAAAGTAGTCATTGCTGTGAATGGTTATAGTGCACCCTGTTTCTTCCAACACCTCCCGCTTGGCGGTCTCATGGTGGTCTTCACCAGCCTCGACCCCGCCACCAGGCAGCTTGTAGAAGTTGCCTTCCTTGACGTGGATAACCGCAACTTCTTTTGCGGCGTTCTGGACAACAGCGCGGACAGCGTGGCGGTTGACGTAGGACATGCCTGGTTGCCTTGTGCCAAGGACTTTGTGACTGGTGGTCTGAGGTGTCTGAGGTGCCTCCATGGACTGCGATATGCGGCATGGGGACTGAGTATTGTCCTGCTTGGCCTTGGCTGCTGTGCGAGTGAAGAGCGAGATTTATGGTGGAGGTTGAAATTTGAGGCGGTGGACGAAGTGTTGATCGCCGCGTCTATTTATTTTAGCGCCCGCTGTTTCCCTGCGCTATTCTTGGGCCTCCATCAGCCTTGCTCTTAGTAGCCAGCAGGGCGTGTTGTCCTCCAGCATGCGGCATCTAATTATACAATATCCATGTCAATGCGGTATCAGGTCCTGATCCGAGTACGCCTGTTGCGAATCTTTAGGGCACTCCATTGGCGAGCTGACCCCGCGTCTTCCCATCGAGAATGGTTAGAACCAAAGAAACCGGGAGGATATATCCATTCCATCTTTCCGGGGAACGTTCGTCGAAGAGCGGTGCGGGGGTGGGGACCCTAGGTATGTCTAGAATCAGTCCAAAAAGGTATTTTCCGGATGTGCTTGTTTTGGTTTCAAGTTGTTGATATCATGAGAGGGCTAGTTTACGCGGCTTGCTGGTGGGAATTTCGAATATCAAGGAAAAGGGACACTTCTTAAGATTACGAGGCAATCCTGCAACTGGCAGCTCACTTTGACGCCCAACAATGCACTGTGCCATAGCACTGCTATGTTCGAGGGGCAAAACCCCCCAGCCCTGAGCCCTAGAAAACTGACAGGAAGAACGACGTTGAACCTGCAAACCTAGAACAAAGCCGACAATGGAGGTAGAAGCCGATTGAAGGGGATTTGCAATGACAGGTTTAATTACCCTCTGCAAAGCTCCTGAGAAGACTTTTGCTGGTGAGATCCTTTGTCGTTCAAATCGAGCCTACTGCTAAGCATAATAATAGGATAAATAGGAAGATCAGAGCCATGCATCTTCATACTCTCTGTTTCAGCAAATGAAACAACTTGGGGTCCGTCCCATCTAGAGAGTTTTGGGGGCTAATTCGTCCCCCACCTCTGATAAACACAACCCTTAGTGCATAATTTTCAGTTGACAGTGATGAAAGAGTTAACCCTCAGATTGACAATTTAGGCCAGGCGAAGCATTCTGAGTGGAGACTGTCACCCCATGAGCCATTCCAAAAACAAGGTTGTCCTATAGAAACGGAACATATTGGTTCTAGAAACGAATCCGAAGCCTAGGCATGGCAATGGAAAAAGCGGAGCTGGAACGATATAGAAAGAGAAACGATACATTAACGAACAATCTCGGGAAACTCTTCATGGACGGACGGGACTATGCACTCTAGTCAACCATAATCGAGACATTTGAGGATCTTCGAGAATCATTTCGTTACTGGGCGGTAGCTGTTCTCACTGATGCTAGTCTGAATGATATCAGACGCCGGTATGGAAATTATGTCTGGGCGGCCAATATAGCAGCCGGGAGCACTCTGCGAGTCGCCACGAATTTTTGTGATGGCCGAGAGGACAATGGACCCCTGCCGAAGTCGAAGGTTTCAATTGATGAAAACGTTATGGACATTTCACCATGTCCTTCATGATATGGAATCAGCTTGAGGCTAGAATAGTATGTGGCACGGTCGTCTCCAGTGAGTATGGCTAGGGAATATTGGACGAAGGTCGAGGAGGACGAAAGCATAGGAATGGTGCTTGATGCAGATCAACTTGAAGGTATGGAAACGAGGAGTCTTCCCGGTATCAGCGTACTAAGCATGGTATACAGAAGAGGCATATATGCGACGGTTAAAGATCTCGGCTGGGTTCATCAAATCCCCAGTTTCAAAGACGACAGGATATTATTTAAGCAATAATACATGATGCCACGTGCCAGTGAGGGTCATGGGTATATTGGCTTTAAGAAGCGCCCCGCCGGCACATCTAGCCCAGAGGGTAAGGGACACGGGTACGTGAGGGGAGACAGGTCCAACAAAGCGTTGGTGAGAGGAGAGAAGGGTAGCGTCATTGTTAAAACACGACAATCCAAACCTCAACCGACGGCGCGTAAACACCCACATCCAGCCAGGAGCAGGACAAGTTTGGCTGAAGAGCTCATTTCACCACTGCACGATGAGATAGAACCATGACTCCGACCTGCGGAATCCTCTCATTGGGTGCTTGAATGGAAATCTTATAGCAGACATCCCAGCCAGCAAATTCCTCCTGCCTGTCAAATTCAGTTTGATGTGATAGGTATGTGCCTCCCTCCTACAGTAATGGGTTTCAGCACCTGTCAGAGAGAAAGCAACAAGCGCCGTTTTTGTTATATTATTTTCTTTACACCGTTCTTTCACTGTTTATTGTCTCATGAAAAATGAGCCCAGTACTGAGTCTGTTATAATAGACATAGTTCATTCCTTTATTCAGCGATGATGCCACCAGCTGCCTGTCTAGATATACTGATCAAGTATGTTCAATTTCAGCTCTGACTTCAGCTTGTGTTTGCCAAGTTTCCTGAGCACCTTTTTAGTTCAACTGAGCACAACAAGTTGAGTATTTCATAGTTGATGATGATCACTCCTGATGTATTGCACTGTTAAACAAGTTGCATTGTTGCTGACCGCGCATCGGGAATGATGGCTCCGAGTGCAGTCGTTCTTGTTTTTGAACAGTAACTACTAATACCTGCTGGAAACAAAAATTCGCTCGGTTTTTAGCAAGCTCCTGCCTCTGACGGATTCTTTAAGTTAACTGAATAGTTAACGACCTGGAACTTTGAAAGGAAACGAATGCCGTGGGAGTCGGAGTCGGGCGTTTTCCTGATCTTGAAATTGGCCGACAAATTTGGCTTTCGTCATTGCTGAAGCCTGCCTGCCTCACACGCTAATCTTCATCAGGAGAAACTGCGTATTCGCAACCATTAACGTCGTTCTGGCTCAAGAACTTTGATGACACACATAGCACCGGCAATGGGGTTGGTTATCGAAATTCGCACTTTCGATGAGCGGCCACTTCTATCTCCCAGGGTTGTTGAGTTCTAGGTTCATGACAAGCCCGGTTAAGGTTCTGGAAATGTTACCGAACGGCCCAGTCGAAATCACTGGTCGGGAGAAGGCGAATGGCTAGTCATCCAGCCCTGCTGGTTCAGAAACCTTGCCCCTCTTTCTCTCTCTGTCAGCTTACTAGCTCTCTTGGGCCTAGAATTACCCCAACCGTGGGCATTCTAAGCGCAAAATGTGCAGCCCCAGTCAGATGCGCGCACACGGCATGTTTCATTCCTCCTCCGCCGTGCATTATTTAGTTCACAACCTAATCCCTCGGAGAGTCGGAGGTTAGGGCGGGCGTACCAGGATGACAGATTTGTAGGGGGAAAATCAAGAAGTCTCGAAATCAAGCGGCGTTTGTGTTTGCCTCGGAGTTAACTAGTAGTTAAAAGTTTTTCTACTAAAGGTGATGTTCCTCCTTCTATCCTGATTTCTGCTTCGCTCAGTCGGTGCACCACCATCGAGAGACACCCCTCTGTCCACCATGGCCCTCTCGGAGGACAAAACGAGCGATGAGTCCACGAGTCATGGCCATTCTATGGCTTCGTCCTTCCGCGCGGGGTCCGCTACCGCAAAAGACGAGGAGATCAACGCAATGAATGATTTCCAAGACAAAGACATACGTCGTACCCGTAGTTCATCGCCATCGGAACAAAGTAGAGCTGCCGAATCTGCCAAGCCGGGAATGAAATGGTATCGGAGACTTAATCCACTCAGACTACGGCCCGTACCGCCCTTGCCAGAAGAAAGAAAAGTATCCAGAGAGTATACCGCGGGGTTTCTGAGTTTGACTACATTCCAATGGATGGCTCCATTGATGACAGTAAGTATCCTTCTAATATATCGATGCATCCCTTCTGAGCTGTTGGATACCGATCCCGTTTGTGGCTGGAATAGAGATCTCACCCTCTGCATTGCCAGCTTAGATTCTCTTATCAGGCTCCTCTTTCGGAGACATATCCGCTGACGTTTCCTAGACTGGATATCTACGACACTTGGAAGTGCAAGATATCTGGTTGGTGAATCCTGAAAGATCGGTTGATGCTCTCGCAGACCGACTGGAACAGTCATTCAAGAGGCGAGTAGACCGCGGAGATCGCCACCCTTTGATATGGGCAATCTACGAGACGTTCAAGGTGGAGTTCTGGGTCGGCGGCATCTGTCAGCTGTTCGCCGCCCTATTCCAGGTCATGACGCCCTTTACTGTTCGATATCTCATCGCATTTGCCCAAGACGCATACATCAGTCAACATACTGGCAAACCGGGCCCAGACATTGGCCATGGTATTGGTATAGTTATTGGAATTTCCTGCATGCAGGTCCTGCAGAGTTTTGGGACGGCCCATTTTCTATATCGGGGGATGACGGTCGGGGGCCAAAGTCGGGCGGTGCTTATAAACATGATTTTTGCGAAAGCTATGAAGCTATCCCCTCGTGCAAAGGCCGGCGGTAGGGCTGTTGAACCAGGGCCGGAAGACAACCAAGACCTTACAACGGCTCGAGATAACGCGTTGAAGGATGCATCTAAGAAGAAAGGGGAAAATACCAATGGCCCTAAGGTTCCGGCGAATATTGGCGCCGGTATTGCTGGAGATGGTGCGGGGTGGAGTAACGGTAGAATCGTCACCTTGATGGGTGTTGATGTGGACCGCATCGACAAAGCATCGGGAATGCTTCATATGGTCTGGACATCGCCAATACAGCTCATAGTTGCGTTGATTGTCCTTATAATTAACTTAGGCTATAGCGCCCTTGCCGGATACGCTTTACTAGTACTTAGTATGCCTTTCCTCATGTGGTCTATGCGCTCTCTTATCCAACGACGGAAAAAAATCAACAAAGTGACCGACGAACGAGTTTCTCTTACCCAAGAAATTCTGCTCGCTGTCCGGTTCGTCAAGTTCTTTGGCTGGGAGAGTAGCTTTTTGGGCAGGTTGAAGGAAATTCGACAACGGGAAATTTCCGCTATCCAGATCCTCCTTTCTATAAGGAACGCGATTCTTTGTGTGGCGATGTCTATTCCTGTATTTGCGTCGATGCTTGCATTTATCACCTACTCCCTCTCGAAACATGTGCTTGACCCTGCTCCGATTTTTTCGTCCTTGGCACTCTTCAATGCCCTCCGAATGCCATTGAACATGATACCCCTTGTCATCGGGCAGGTGACAGATGCATGGACGGCAATAGGACGGCTTCAAGAGTTCTTCCTTGCGGAGGAAATGCAGGATGATATTAAGAACGATCCCTCCTTAGGGTCTGCCATCAAAGTCGATGATGCATCATTTACCTGGGAACGGTTAGCTACGGATATGGAAAAAGAAGCTGCAAAGAAGAAAGGAGGTCAGCCCGGCAAGAAGCCAGCGAAGGACGAGCCAGCACCGACGCCAAGTTCTGCAACCGACACTCCTCGCGAACCGTTTAAAATTACGGATCTCTCCTTTGAAGCGGGTCGTAATGAACTGCTCGCCGTCATCGGGACAGTCGGTAGCGGTAAAAGTTCTCTTCTAGCAGCCTTGGCTGGTGACATGCGGCTGACTGACGGTAACGTATCGATGAACGCTTCGCGAGCCTTTTGTCCGCAGTATGCCTGGATCCAGAATGCGACAGTCAAGGATAATATCGTTTTTGGAAAGGAATATGACGACGTCTGGTATAATAAAACCGTCGATGCTTGTGCTTTGAGGGCCGATTTCGACATGTTGCCCGCCGGTGATAGGACAGAAATTGGTGAGCGAGGTATAACTGTCTCTGGAGGACAAAAGCAGAGAATAAACATTGCTCGGGCGATCTACTTTGACGCGGATCTCATCTTGATGGATGATCCTCTGTCTGCAGTCGATGCTCACGTTGGCCGTCACATCATGGACAACGCCATTTGCGGGCTGCTCAAAGATAAATGCCGTATCCTTGCAACGCATCAGCTCCACGTCCTCAGTCGATGCGATCGTATCATACTGATGGACGAAGGCCGTATTGATGCTATCGATACATTCGACAATCTGATGCGAGACAATGAGACCTTCAAGACTCTTATGGCCTCGACCGCCCAGGAAGAAGAGACCACGAAGAAAGAGGACGATGATGAGGAAGACGAAATTGAGGATGAAAATGACAAAAAGAAGAAGGAGAAGGCGAAAAAACTCAAGGCCGGAGTCGCTCTCATGCAACAAGAGGAAAAAGCCGTTGACTCGGTTAGCTGGTCTGTGTGGAAAGCATACATCGCGGCATTTGGTCTCGTTATAAACTTCCCCTTGATCGTCCTGTTTTTGCTATTGGCGAATGGCACCAACATAGTAACAGGCCTATGGCTTTCGTACTGGACATCAGACGCGTTTTCCCTCTCGCAAGGCCAGTATATGGGTATCTATGCCGGTTTGGGAGGAATTCAGGTTTTTGTCCTGTTCGCGTTTTCAACGATTTTATCCACGAGCGGAACAAATGCAAGCAAGACAATGCTCCATAGGGCTATCACGCGGGTTTTGAGAGCCCCCATGTCCTTTTTTGATACCACGCCTTTGGGCCGCATTGTTAATCGATTTTCGAAGGATATTAATACCATGGATAACGACTTGAGCGACGCAATGCGTATATACTACCTCACCCTTACCATGATTATCTCAGTTATGATTCTAATCATTGTCTTCTTCCACTATGTAAGTTCCCTCATTACTGATTTTCAGAGTAGTTCGACCCGCTGATGGTTAAACTAGTTTGCCATTGCTCTTGGTCCCCTTTTCATCTTGTTCTTGATGGCGGCAAATTATTACCGCGCCTCAGCCCGCGAATTAAAGCGCCATGAAGCCGTGCTCCGTTCTTCCGTCTTCTCTCAGTTCAGCGAAGCCGTCTCCGGTGTATCGTCCATCAGAGCCTATGGCCTTCAAGATCAGTTTGTCAGTCGACTGCGAGCCGCGATTGATAATATGGATAGTGCCTACTTCCTCACGTTCTCCAACCAACGATGGCTAAGCATCAGATTGGACGCAATTGGCTATATGGTTGTTTTCGTCACAGGTATCTTAGTGGTGACGTCGCGTTTCAATGTGTCACCAAGCATTTCGGGATTGGTGCTTTCGTATATCCTGGCCATATCGCAGATGATGCAGTTCACCATTCGCTGCCTTGCTGACGTCGAAAATAGCATGAATGCCACCGAAAGAATCCACCACTATGGGACAGAACTAGACGAAGAAGCACCCCCGCATCTCATAGAGCTTGATAGCCAGTGGCCGCAGACTGGCGCAATTTCATTCTCTGAGGTCCAGATGAGGTATCGTGCTGGACTTCCATTGGTTCTGCAGGGGCTAAACATGGATATCAGAGGCGGCGAGCGAATTGGTATCGTTGGCCGAACTGGCGCTGGAAAATCAAGCATTATGTCAGCTCTTTTCCGCATCACTGAACTTTCCGGCGGGAGTATCAAAATTGACGGTATCGATATTGCAACCATCGGGCTCAACGACCTCCGCGCCCGTCTCGCAATAATTCCCCAGGATCCCGCTCTATTCCGCGGCACCGTCCGGTCGAATATTGACCCGTTTAACGAACACACTGATTTAGAGCTCTGGTCCGCTCTTCGCCAAGCTCACCTTGTGAGTCCAGAAACAACCACGGCCAAGGAGACTCCACCATCCTCCGACCCCATAGATGACCAAGCCCCATCTCCAACCGCCAACCAACCACAACAACGCATTCATCTCGACACAGTCGTTGAAGAAGAAGGGCTAAACTTCTCTCTCGGCCAAAGGCAGCTCATGGCCCTCGCCCGCGCCCTCGTTCGCGATTCCCGCATCATCGTCTGTGACGAGGCAACGTCTTCAGTCGACTTTGAAACCGATCGCAAGATCCAGGAGACGATGGCCCAAGGGTTCAGGGGCAAGACATTGCTGTGTATTGCGCATCGGTTGAGGACTATTATTCACTATGATCGTATCTGCGTGATGGACCAGGGGCGCATTGGGGAGATGGATGTGCCGTTGAAGCTGTGGGAGAGGAATGACGGGATTTTCAGGGGCATGTGCGATCGGAGTGGGATCGGGAGGGAGGATTTTTTGGGGAGCGAGTAACGAAGTGTTTTGTGTAGACCTAGCTGCCTCGCTGGCTTGGAAGAAGGGGTTACTTTTGTATTTGGACGCTGTTTTAGAACCGGTTGGACCTGGGCATTAAATATTTATATTCAAATACTAGACTAACTAATGATTGCTCTGTCAACTTCAGTTAGGCCCTTTACACCTCTTCCAGTCCACAGCATATTTCCAATGATCTCATCACTAGGAAGTCAACCATTAATTGCCCCCTAAGTTTCACAAGGAATGTCCTGTCCACTGGGGAATCATAGCTTACAAATATGGGGTTGGGAAATGTATTTACCCTACTCATCTTATCAACCACTATGGAACAAGAAATAGTAAAATAAAACAGAAAGACTCACCGCATAACTCACAGTGGACTGGAGACTATGAATTGATCCTCAGCATCTGCTTGGGCATTAAATATCTATATCATGTGATATTTCGTTGACCCTCGTATCCATGCAGGCAGCTTTTTCCCGGCCAACTAGTTAACTAAAGTCCTCCAGCTACAACAAGGCTGAGTGAAACGCCTTGAAGCATTCAGAAAGCGAGAACAAGAGTTTGGTTAAACACTCTCAGGCAGCTATCATAAAGCAACATCGCAATCCCCTCTCCCCTCCCTTCCATCATCCCTCATCCATCCCAACAAACTCGAACCCTCGGTCTCCAAATCAACCCACGTACCAAACATATCCCATCACCCACACAAAGGCAGAAACATGACCACCCCATCCGGCCTAGCATTCCTCGCCCTGCACCCCTTTGTCCGCGCAACGGCCCACGACAAAATCAAAGGGACGATTGTCGGCTCCGCGCTGGGCGATTGTATCGGGTTGTACACTGGTACGTATATAGAGAGAGGAGCTACATAGTACATCCTTGTGGTCTGTCCTGCTTCCTGTTGGGACGTTGAGGCGATTCAGAAAAGCATGGTCTGCATGTGAACTGAACTGCATATTTATTATGCATTGTTTCGTTGGGGAGAAGATGTTCTCCTTTTTTTTTGCACATGTCCCTCCGGACTCAGGCCGTCTGTTCTCCGCCCGTTGCGCGTTTCCGCGCTGTATCGATCTACCCGTCTCCGTTCCCGGATCTTTTTCTTTTGATCCCCTCTTATTATTCCTAGTATATATTAAAACGGCGTTTATTGTCACAGACAATAGCTGACATTTCCTTACCCTTCCCCCCCCAATTCCCATCTTCATTTCAAATTGAAACGGCATAGCCCCTAGCCCCGGCTCCTGCAGACCAAAAACCACACATGGATCATGGAATAGAAGCCATGGATGGAATTGGAATGTCGGAGATTCAATCCCGAGCCCGACTGCACCGATTCCCGGTTTATTCCAATTCCATCGCCTTGGCGGGCGGATGCAGTCCGCGTCTGTTTTGCGTTGATGACTGCATTCATGGGCATGCATCCGCATCATCCGTCATATTTTATGCATACGTACATGCGTACATATCTCCCCTTTTTGACCGCTGTTTTTTTTTTCCATCGTGGTATTGTCCATGGTACTTCCTGATTTATCTTATCCATCATGCAATGGTGGACACAGGCGCACGAGGAACTTTTCTTAAATGAGGGATGCACATATTTACTGCAAAACTAGAAGCTAACTAACTAACACCCTGATATAGAATTCCTTCCAAAATCACTCTGCATAGACGCGTACCCGGAGAAGAGGTTTCAGCTCATTGATCCCCCGACGGAGTTCCGGAATGATGGGCATAGAAGTGAGTGATGTGGAATATTTTTTTGGCTTTTCTTTCTCAAACGGGGAGAGTGGTGATGGCATTACCACACATTATCAATGTCATGTCCTCCTTGATTGCGTGGAAAAGCAAAAAAGAAAAAGGCACTGACTGTTGAAAACAATCTCGTCGTGGGAGAAGATAAATTCCAAATCGTACGTACATACCTACATATCATTCTCCAAAAACCCAACCCGACTAACTCATTGCTAAAACCCCCCTTTTTGTATAGAAAGCATGGACCGATGATACCGATCATGCACTTCTAATTCTTCTCTCCTATCTCCATCATGATGGGCAGAAACTTGCGCCCAATGATGTGGCTGAGCGTTTAAAGCTCTGGGTTGAGCAGGGCCTCCGAGTGTTGGATAGACCGCCCCTTGGGCTTGGGGCGACAGTTGGATCGGTAAGTTCGACCGGGGGGGTTTTTTTTTTTCCGGTGTATAGTTTACTGCTTTTTATATCCATTGCAGAGTGCAGAGAGAACATGCGCTGTCGATTGATTAACAGAACCCGATCGCATATTAGGTGGTCAGCAGCAAGGATTATCTCGCCAACCCAGCCCAACGAGCCTACAATAGCTGGTTAAAATCCAACCGGTATATTGCACCCAACGGGTCACTAATGCGCACACATCCTCTTGGGGTGATATGCCTCGTAGCAACTCTGCAACAAACATTTCAAATAGCCGCTAATTATTCGGCAATCACCCATGCGGACCCGCGATGCATTGTGGCCTGTTGCACGGTCACAGCCCTAATCAGAGGCATTTTACGCGGTGAGGTGTTGCATGAGAGTAACGTGGATAAACTGATGGAAGAGGCATATGCTTGGACCAAGGCCTGGCTGGAAGGGGGCCGAGAAGGAAGCGGGTGTAACTTGGAGAGCAACGAGTTGCACGAAACAGGAGCGTTGCTTGATATGGAAGAATATGCCAGGCACGGAAAGGTAACCAGTTTCGCAGAGCTGCAATTGGACGACGGGCAGAAGATGGGGTATGTGTACAAGGCATTTGGAGCAGCGGTTTTGAGCCTGAGGATGGCGATGCGACAGGCACCGTGCGACCACACAATGGGAATAGCAACAACGGTCAACCCACCAAAATCGACTGTCTTCGAGAACATCATCACTGAACTTACATTTGAGGGAGGGGATGCAGACACAAACGCCTGTGTTGCTGGTGCGCTTTTGGGGTGCTGGTTGGGATACGACGCTCTACCGCCACAGTGGCGCGACGGCATGCAGCACCAAGAGTGGATGGTGGGGAAATGCCAGGCACTAAGTCAAATGGTCGGTGTGGGCCAGGGTGAACCAAGATACAAGGGGAGCCAGGACCCAGATACCGCGATTGATGGGGGCCGGGGGTTGTTGTCCGCGGACGAGGTGAGCCGGCGGGATAAGCAGTTCATGTATCAGTATCTGATGCGGAGTGAAGAAGCAACGGAGCGAGAGAAACGGCGGTTGGGGGAGGGGAAAAAGAGCAAAAAAACGGGCTGGGGAGGGGTGTTCTCGTCATTGAAAGGATAGACAGAGGTTTTTTCTTTTCCGTTCCCTCGCTTTGGCCTTTTGTGTGCCGTGGGCTGCTGCTCATCATTGGCGGTTTGATCTTCATTGTTTGCTGTTCATCCTTATTGAGGGCCGGCTTCAGACGTGAATTAATTGATATTCTCACATCTCCCCTCTCCCAGACTGTGAAATAATAATCCATCCATGATCCATCCCAATACAGCCCCTCCAGAGGCGATAATGCCAACATCGTAGTTTACCTTGGCTGCTGGAGGAACCAGGAGGATGCGACGGTGGACCTGGGGGTTTCTCTGGAGGCGGAATCCTCAATTTAAGCTAAACTGCCCAGGGAATTAGTCGGCCAATCCACCGCAGGGCCTGACCGCTAGTCGGCGCTAGAGCAGCCAGACGGGCAATCCGCAGCCCCTATTGGCGCCTGCCCAGCCCAAGCTTCCCCAGGGCAGCCCCTAGCTTTAACTAGCTTTAACTAAGCTGCCCTGAGCAGTTAGGGGCGGGCGAGCTTAACCGGCCCCAGTCAGCCCCTAACCCGCTTTGGTTTCGTTAGCTGCGAAGGAGATTGACAAAGCATCTGGCTCAGACTGGCTGCCGTGCTACGGGTCTTCGACTGCCCCCAATCTATCAGACAATTCTCGCGGGCGGCCACAGCTCCCACTCCGTCCGAGACTCTGCAGTGATTCGCGGATTCAATTGTTGGAATCCGGGCTAGTTATCTGTCTCTTCAGCAGCTCTTGTTCCCAGTTTCTGGTTCTCCCCAATGCCCTGAACCAACATTCCATTCATTCATTCAACCACCCACCCATCCATTCATTTACTGGCCGGTCGGAAGGAATGACGGCGGCCGTTTGATTTGAGAGAAAACCTTCTTTTCGGCCAGCAGTAGCGTTGCAAAGAGGCGTCCTTCCCCTCTTTCGGCCCAGTCTGTTGCTTTGCCTTTGTCTGGCTTATATCTATCTCTATCTCTCGCTATCTCGAAACCACGCTGACACCGCTCTGTCCCGACGCTGCTCGCCATCTCTTACCCTGCAAATGCTCATTCTCGGGACGCTCCATTGTATCGTTACAGCCCGAATATTTTAAAACACACCTCCAGAATAAAGGAAAATTCCCCTCGGCCGCCTTTGTCAACCCTCTTTAGCCTATATTCCTCAGCCACGCCGAGAGCCGTCATGTCTGTCGTGGCATAAACCGAGAATCGAAACCCGAAGTGATCCCGTTTCATGTCCTTGTCGCAGATCTAATTGCATCACTCCATCTCCGGCCCTTGCCTTGCCCTCCGACAAATATCTCCCTGTAGAGCTGCTCTCTCCCAAGCTGCCAACTGCAACTATCGCCACAATGGCGTCCATCACGATAGAGCCAAAGCAGCCCGCCGCTACCAATGACCCGTTTTCTCCCCTACACCCTCACAATGATTTCAATTCCACCGCAGACACCCTATCGGCCTGGCCAACGCAAGACGAAATCATCTCTCCCTTGTCGAATCCGTGCCATCTCCCTCCACCCAGCCCAGCGGGCAGCGACTTCGATCCGTCACGGGGTGCAAAGCCCTGCTCGCCCTTCTACACCCACCCAACAACCCGCACCTCGCTTGAGCAGCTACGGAACGAGGCCCAGGCATGTGGCCAAGGGTACAAGTTGCATGACGTGGAGAGCGCGTACCAGATGCCTCCGAAGCCATCGATGGATCAGACCAGCGATAAGGGCCTCTGGCTGACCAGCAGACGAAAAAGCAAGTGGCTCGGACATCTTACCAAGAAACAAAGGTTTGCCGTTAAGGCGTTGATTGCGGTGGTTATTGTGGGCACCATGGTCGGAATAGGACTGGGTGTCACCAAGGCTGTCGGGGGAGGCGTTTGGAAGTCGGAGAACAGACAAGGGGAAATCGGGAGACCCTGACCCTGGCATAGAAGATGCAACTTAGATCGAGCGACCGGTTGGTATTTCCTGTTCTCCCACTCTCACTTGTCGAATGCCCTAAGCTAACTGATTGCGAAAGAGTGGTAGTTTGTTTTATCTTCTCTTTTATAAAGAAGATTCACGCTTTCCTTCATGATGCCTCAGCCGGCGCTTCTCACCACCATCGCTTAATGCAATTCGCAACACCGTCGATTAATACTAACAACACCCACGAGACATGACACCCCGGCGGATACAGACCGATATATTGGTCGTCTGTTTATCCCGGTGCTATAGCACTGGGTACAAACATATAATAATTCCAATGGCAAACGGGAAAGGGTTCCAAAGGGAGTTCGGGGGATCTTACATTTGGGGGCGTTTTTTTGCATATATCATGGAGAGAAAGAAATGAGCCTCATCAGCTACCGTTTTTCCTGGATTATGGGGGAGTTATATATAATTTTTTTCGGCGTTCCATCACTATTTTAATGGAGGGGAGCAAGGCAGTCCCTTGATAGAGAGCAACCTTGGACGCAAGTTCAAAATCAAATATGCGTTCGCCTTTCAAGCCTCGGTCGATGAAGAGAAAGATAGTAGCAGCCGCCAACTTAACCTTAACCCAGTTAGAGTTTGGAGCCGCCTCACATGACCTCAACCAAACCATCGCTCTTCGGAATCCGGATAAACTATCCCCCGCCTAGCCCATAGTCACATGACCCACGAAACGCCTACAAAAACCTTCGGCTCGAAATCTTCTTTCTTCTTTTTCCCTTTTCCTTCCTCATCAAAAAGTCAACAGAACCAGCCACGACCGTCGTTTAGAACACCCAACAGTGATGTGTTGCCATGAGGTACCCCCCAAGGGGGGCGCTTCAGTGGTTCTGGAGATAGATATTCAATTAAGTCCTTGATAGGAAGTTTCTATCCCGTTATATGCTCGGGTCCTCTTTGGTGAGGGCGATGGGATGGGAATGTCGATGACGGGATACATATTTTGCTTTTTCTTTTTTCAGCTTTGTGTTTTTTTTTTGTGTGCATTTTGAGAGAATGTTGCATCATGTACTTCTATGCCAAATTGTTGTGGGCAGTTGACTATGACCTCGTTTGTTGGATCGTGAGTTAGCTTTATGAGAAGAAAAAGGAAAACACGGCCAATTCAAAAAAGAAAGATCTATTGTTTTTTGGTATCTCAAGACCTCGTGCTTCTTTTTTAATTTGAAACCATGTTGTGTTTCTGTGTATATCTCACGGCTGTCCCCACAACGTCCCGCTAATTTCTCCTTTTTATTTATTATTGTGCGTTGCCGGATCGGGAAATCTACCGTTTTGATATCCATAGATGGCTACGGGCACTACATACGTACATACTCCGTACATAGTAACAGCAAGACTGTTTCATTCAATCTCACTTCAATGCCCTGCATATTTCTTGTGTTTGTTTGTTTGTTTCGTGCGAGCCATATCCATCTGTGGCATACTTTCTTTCTCAAATTCCCGTTTCCTGTTTCATAAACGGGGCTATCTATCTACGGCCGATGTTGCATACATATGTGTAGTACAATAGGGGATAGGGGCATATTGCGGAGTTCCATCAACAAAGCGCCGGCTACTCTCTGGCCGCATAGTCTGGAAGAACACTGCTCCTGATGGGCGCCTCATCTGTCCGTTCACCCTCGAACCACTCCTCGCAATTTTTGCTTCGCTAGGGGCTAATATAGGATTTGCATAATCCCGTTCCTTTGTCAATGCACAGTATGTCATTTAGAGATAGGCGCGGGATATTTTATATCCCTGACTCAACCAACAACTGCCCCCTGTTGTTGACTTAAACGCCGTCCTTGCACAATGGTCGGAAATGGGGCGGAGTGGCCAGATAAAACAACCTTATAGCGGTTGTTCGTTTTGTAACCTTTCAGAAAGAAATTTCCACTCCAAAACTTCCCTTCTATTCGAACTATCGGAGGCGGTGCTCGTGGGTCTTGCAGTGCTTTTGGAATATCCGGTTTATGCGGGCTCAGAATACTGACGCTTGCCAGATGGTTTGAAAGTCATTTGTCACCATAAATTTTTAGCTTCTTTAGGCCATTAAAAGTATTGATGGCAGGCAGAAGGCGCAGGAGCTCCTATAATTAACTATTGCTCAGAAATAGGGCAGAAACAGGTTAATTTACCATTTATGGAAGAGACAAGGGGCAGTTTGAAAGAAGCCGGTAAACGCCCATACTATTGTAAATTCTCCCGGAATGGTATTAGACATCCAGATGTGATTGCTTCAAAGCACTGCTTGCTAAACATTCTACCAAATATCTTCATCGTCTTCACCACGGTCCACTAGACCCCAAAGATACAAGTCTGGCTTTGAGATTTGAATAGGTTTCACATGCTCCACATTGGAGACATCTTCATAATCAATAAATCCAACTAGAGATATACCCAAATGATTAGCATCTCAATGATCTCATCATCGCATGAAGCAGACTTACCATCGATTTTGCTTCTCATCATAGATGATATGTCCCAGGTGTCGATCATGGTGCCGGGCGAAATGACGATATAACTCGCTGTTAAAAACTTGTCGGTCTAGAAGTTAACGGCTGCCAGGAGAATATCACTCGGGTGCCAAAGCGGGAAACGTGGTCCAGTCTCGAGATGAAATAAGTGGTCGAAGGCGTCACTCTCCAAGGTTGTGGCTCGCAAGGCCATTTGTTGACCCTATAAGCTGCCGATCAAGGATATTAGATCACAGTCCCTATTGCCATCTTCCTTTTAAGAAACGTACTTACAGGTTTTCCAGGCGTCAGAGCGACTGATCAGCGCGACCAATGTCCGTCAGAATCCAGAGAGAGATGCGATGTTTCCGAACTCGAGGATGGTCAGCCGACTTGTTATTCTGAATCGATCTTTGCTTCTGCATGTTTTCAGCATGCATACTAGTCACCGGCACTGCGTAGAAGTGTCGATTCTCGCCGGTGGTTGCCGGGTCGCCACCCTACCCCAGCTGGCATAAAAATCCCAATACTGTATGCCCCCTAAATGAAGAGACCTAGAAGCGCTTCCAAACAGAGTTGGCCCAATCCTCCAATTCAGCCTCGGTGAATACGAAGTCACCCTGGTTCCCGGTTTCGGCTCGGAGGAAGAGGTCGCTGAATGGAATTCGCAGAGGACCGCCGGCTACCCGAATGGGCTTCCGCCCACCTCTCACCACCGTGATTGATTGGCTGACCGCTGCTCTTGTATTTCCGGATTGGCCATACATCCGGACTGTGAATCTAGTCCGGGATACCTTAACGGTAATGACCAGCCTTACTTCGCCAGTGGACTTCTGGATCCACCATCTGGCGTCTCTATCAAGGGCTATATGCCTTTCTGATTTCCCTGTTTCAACAACCAGTGTTGGCCATTTGTCGGTCCTTCCAGAAGGAAGATTTTGTGGTATCAGAGCCAGGTCTGCCTCTTTGTGTCCATATTTTGCGGTCGCAAAATTGGCCAGGTAGGTATTGAACCTCATACCCATCTCCGACATCTTGAGGGTAATTTCGGGCAGGAGCCATCCAGTGGCTAGTTTCATGAGGTTTGGTTGGGATTTTGACAATAAGTATCTTCGGCCAGTGAAAGTAATCGGTTCTCTTGATTTCCATCTTCCGGCGGTCGTCGAAAATAAGGCTTTCCGGGACGTCAAGAAATACGCAGTACCCGCCATCGTCAACAGAGCGGGCGGCAGCTTCCATCTGGGACGGGGTGTCATATTTGCAGACAGGAGTGTTCTTTGGCAAGGAGTCCAAGGCAGCTTCGGCCTCGCTGTCCCTGCAGCGCTTTTGCGATCCGGATCGTATCTGCTGCAGGAAAGTGTCAACGTGTCTGGCGCCATTTTCCGGGTGGTGGAAGGAATTCAGTTGAACTGGACAATGTGTGGTTTGGATATGTGCATCTAATAATGTTTGAATTGGAAGAGGTTCTCCTGATAGTTCAGCAGGTTAGGGTTAAGTTGTGGGAAGGCTGAAGACTCTTGTATTGCCAACTAGCTAGTGAGAGATCTATCTACTGTGTGACCACATGTTCGCGCTAAGCCTGATTGGGAGATTGGAGGTGGCCTATGGCCTACACCCCCCCTCAAGCAGAGCTGTGTGAAACCTGTAGATCTCACAAAAACACTGCTAATCAGTGGAAAAACCCTAGATATATATAAAGACTTGCTATTTTCCTCCTTTTCTACAGAGATGTATTTCAATGATATAATGCCACTCTTCAACTAGTAAGATTGTGAGTAATGAAAATGTGTATCTATATGCTTGCTATAGGCTATAATTGTAGTAACTTAGATAAGGTTTATTGCACCTTTATTATCTGTAAGAATCTATATAGAAGATGTAGTGATAAATCTAATCTCTAATATAAGATTCTGAATTCATATTACCTTACAAACTGTCTCACTAAGTGCAATGTAGTTAGCTTCATTTGAACTAAGTAATATGCAGGCTTAGTATACGGCCAACAGATTCAACAGCTATGTTTCTTCTCTTCTTGTCCAGTAAAGGAGATAATGTTATGGCACTCGGTTGTTGGAGAAAGCCGAGTCCATCTCATCTCTCCACTATGCAAGAGATGTCTGGAATTCGCACAGGCTAACAAGAGGAGGACTATGGACTATTGTTCATGTCTGCTATACCAATGAATATGCCTGATCTGAGTGGTCTTGAGATACATTTCTTGTCCACAGGGCTTGACATTGACGCTGAAAGGAGAGAGATCAATTGAATAGCTTTTGCTCCAACTCCCCACCCCGTGCCCTAAAATAGAAACAGACGACGACTTACTTCGCGCTCAAGCCCCTAAAAAAGAGCCTATATCCGGTCTCTCCAATCACAACTTCCAGGCTTAAAATCTACGCTGATCTGGGGACAAGCCCGTCAGGCGTGTTTCCAACAGCTGAAACCCGGATGGAGATAGTTTCAGGTTTCTATTTCCAGCTTGAAACGTGTTACTTGCATAGCATTGCGCCGGAAATAAAAGAACGCGAGGGAGGACGAGTCGGGTACGTCGCCGGGTGGGGGTTGATGATTGTCTCTAGATGGGATTAAAATAGCCACAGGGGAGGATTTTGTGATAGTCATGGAAGAGCAAGCTATTTGCCATTGTAGCTTGACCGGGAACGACGAGATAATTACAGGCTACCTCCATTGCCGCCTCGTAGAGGGGCAATATCAAGAGAGCATAGTTTTTGACCAGCAACCCGAGGGTAATTGGCCCAAGAGGGGCTTAGATGAGACGCCTCCAGCACGATGTCCCACCTTAGGAGCCCGCGATCAATCTTTCTGGCATGAAACAGCGTTTCCGTCCACCAAAACAGGTACGTCTGCGGGAGCAACCGAGCAGGCGGTGTAAATGGCTTCGCGGGGATTTTCTAATTTTATGCGTCAAAATCATGCATTTGACACGGCGGGAAGCGAAGAGCCAATAATGAGATGGCCGTGTATTTTCCAGAAGACCGCATAAGGCAAAGCAGCCAGCGACTGGCGCCGTATCTGGGTGAAGAAGCCAACGCCAGCCTGGGGTCGCTGGGGATTCTCAACAGGCACTGGCTGATAGCAGCTTGGGATTCACGAGGAAGCGACAAAAGAAATAAACACTCGATCCGGGGTAAAAGGCCAATCGTAAACCGCAGCAGCTAGTCAATACCGCCGCAATTTGCAAATCGACTCGGGAGGGGGTTTTGGAGGTTGAAGTTGGCGCTGGAGGACGCAGCCGCCGAGCTAAACATCCAACACTGAACACTCCACGCGCTCAACTCTCAACTCTCCACGAACCACAGCCCGCGGCTTCGGGTTGTTGCTCCCAGGCCTTGGTGATGCTGTGCCACATTATCGCTCTCCCGACGCTTCAATTGGCTGTCGCGGGCTTGCCGAATTCATTTTTATCCTGCCTCCAAACAGGCCAATATATGCCCCAAGCTTGCGGGCGGTACGGAGTAGAGACGAACTCATGGCCGGCGCCTGTGGTGGCAGACCGAGTTGTTGACTATTTGGCGGCATATAAAGAACGTGTAGGTCCGGGTGCTGATCTCCATGATCAGATTCGTGATTCTACCCAGAAGTCTGGGACAGTCCTTCAAAGCTCTTTATCTCCCTCAAGACCTCAGGTATCTCGATCCTCACACCAACAACCCGGAACACCAGTCACCGTCACTGCAGAACCGACATTTCGCCCTCTGCGGAGTTCCTTGCAGCATCTTAGCCGGCTTGCTCCTTTGGTACGTGTGTCTGCATGGGGTGTAGCCTGTTTGTGACAAGCAGTAGCACTGGGACTAATTGATGGAATAGATCCATTGGCAAAGGGGACTGTCCGCCATTGGGAAGCCCTGATACTCGCCGCCGTCACCCACCACGGCCTCGAAATCGCCCCAACTGCACGGCTGCAAGTGTGATCACGGTGTTGTCGTCAATTGCAGCCCGCCTCGGCCAATCACAGCGCCATCCCCGCCGGTCTTTGCAGTCTATCCTTGCCCGCCTCGAGCCCAGCTTGGCGGCATAAGGGCGGTTTGTGACCTGCAACTATTCCGCTTGCAGCCTAGGTGTTTCTAATCTTGACTCTGCGGAGCGCTGCTGAAACAATATTCCTGCTACGCGGCCTCGCACTGGTCAGATTTACGCGCCGGCCACAATATCATTTCTCCCCCCTCCAAAAAAGCAACAAGCAAGGGTGAAGCACGCTGGTCGTCTTCCTGTTGGCAGCTGTTGCGAAGAGGAGGGTTGCGGTTAGGAAACCTCCCAGAATAGTTTCATGCAGTGTTTGATGTGCCCTCTTCCTCCACTCAGCTCCTCTCCAGCGCGCCTTTATTAAACCTCGCTGCCGCCCGCTCTCTTGTTTTACTCTTCTGTCTTGGTTCCGCTGCCCAAGGCTTCACGTCCATAGCCTGGCGTGACCATTGATTGTCCTTTACTTCGTTCCCGAGACATTCACTTGTTGTATCGGTTGCCTGTTTCCCCCGCGAATAGTTCAATCAGTGCCGTCACCATGCCTCCGTCTTCAAAGCCGGTCCTGCCTCCTATCTCCACGGCCAACTCTCCAACTTTCCCCTCGGAACTTCACGAGAGCCCCCTGCTACTCTCAGGGAAGTTGGGGTCTATCAAGCAAGAAGACCTCCAGAAGACGCCTATCACTCCTCCTGCGGCATATAAAGACTTCCTCAAGTCCTTCACTCCTGTCTTGACCAGCCCAATGAAGTCTGGCTCCACCGTGTTCTCTGGGAAGAGTTCTGGGCTTTCTACACCGGCCTCGCAACCTTCAACTGCTAGCAGCGCATACTTCTGCAGCTGCGAAAAACCCCACCCTCATAAATCACCAGCACTCTCTATCCCACCTCCATCGCCCTTTACTCATCCTAGATCCGCAAGAACCCCCAAGTCACTTCGAGCACTACGAATACCGGCATCTCCTGTTGTACGTTCACCTATGAGTGCATCGTCACCCAAAAGTGCATCATGCACGTCAGCACGGTCACTATTTTCACCAGCAGATTGGTGTGTTTCGCCAGCCGCAAGGTACTTGGATCCGCCTCGAAGTGCATCTGGACGGCCCGTTTGTGTGCGGCATGTTGTCACACGAACAGTGACCTACAAACGAACACCACTTGAGCCGGCGCCTAAGGGGAAACGGAGGAAAACAGAGGAATAGAAGGTTGAAATACCTTATTTCATCCATATCTTCTCTACAGATATACTCCAGACCTTGATCGCCGTCCACCTAACGATATCACTTCGACACAACCTTTGGTCGATTCTCCCGCTATGTCATCTCTCTCTCTCATTGTATTTAGATCGACTCTACTCGGGTTACCCTGCAGTTTTATCTACCCCCCTCCAGTGTATTAATGTCAACTACACTGTCATTTACTACCATAACCATCTATTTACCTACCTCGACAAGATGAGCGAAATACCAAAACCCCAGCCCGACCAGTTCTACCCAGCCTCTGGTACAGTCCAAAAGGCTCGTGTCATACCTTACCCAATCATACACGCTCAACAATTCCTCCTACACTTGCCCTGGAGGCACACTCCCTCCTACACATACATCATTTCCTTTGTTTTAACCCCTATACTGGCGTCACCGTACGTAACAAGGAGTTCGGATGGATATATATAGCCCGGTGTTTTTGGTGTGTGCGGGAAATCGATCACGCGGGGATGTGGAGTGGAACGGAATCGGATAGGATATAGCTACATTGCTTTTACTATTTAGGGAGGTGCTTTTTTGTTTTTTGTCTTTTGTTCACTACGCTTCGTGACCAGCCAATCACCACCACCACCACCACCAGGAGCAGCAGCCAATTCCCTCTCGATATGCCATGCCGATGCATCGACCAGAGGAAAGCAAGAAAGGGGGGATGGATGTCTATCTATCTACCTATCTATACCTGATTCAACCATTGTCACCAACCGATCTGCTGTGCGCCTGTATATATTGTTACTGGCCTCGAACTACAACTCCACCACCAGTTTCCTTAACCATTGTTTATCTATCTACTACTTATGTAACTGTGTCATGATGGATTGGATCTTTGTCCGTTTCAAGGATATCTACGCTGCATATATATTTTTTTCTTTCTTCAATTCATGCCGTATATAGCTATATTCCTCTTTTGGCCAGGTATTTATTTAGTGTGGGAGCCGTTTCCTCGCTCCCGTCAGCCAAAAGGGGTGTATATTTTTGAATGAAATTTCTTTCTTTCTTTCTCTCTTTTCTTTCCTTTCCTTATGAGAGAAATTAGCGATCTTGTTTCCTTGAGTGGTTATGTTAGGGTCTTACCCGTCTGTCTGTGTACCCGTTTCCTCCGGTAGAAAAGAGTAATATAGGATAGAAACTTCTGAGACTGCGTCTCTGTAGCTAATTTGACCAAATCCTAATTTTCTTATCTCTGGACAAGAAAAAAATCTACAAATGATAGTTTTAATCATTTGCATGGCATGAGATATTCTTCCTCCCTTCTGCATGCACCCTGCACAAACAAGCCGCACCAACTACCCACCCCACCCCCACTTCCCCCCGGCCTCATCCATCAATCCATGCCCATTTATTATAGTCTTTTTATTAGAGGGTCTAAAATCTAACATCGTGTTGCGTTGCTGAAGTGGGTCAAAACCCGACATTTATCAATCCTAACTTTCATATATCTTACACAGAACAAGACATCACAAGAAGCCTACACACTAACCGCTCCATCCAGCCAACCCCCCAGCCTCAAGGCCACAATCCGCCCTAGCTCTGTTTCCCCCCCCTCCTGCACACCCAGCTCCTCAATGTCCCGTAGAATCTTGTCGATATAGTCACCTGCACCTGAAAGGTGGAGGATATGGGCAATCGCCCGGTGGATAGCTAGGAGGCGGGAAGAGGGGGGGTCTATTGACCCATTATCGGCTAGATAAAGCGTGCGGGTGACAGGGATTGTAGGTAGAAGAGCAGGGGGCAGAAATTTATCGATGCGATAAGTATCCTCCTGGCCTGGGATAGGGTCAAAAAAGATGGAAAACCTGCCAAAATCAGTATGCAGATGTTGGCTCAGGCTCATAGCATTGAACGGGCGGTCAATGTTGGCGCCGTCAATGAGGTGGACAATATCATAGTCAAACATATTGAGGACTGCAAGTGCAGCTTTTTTCCCGTCACTCTACAACAGGCAGTCAGCGCATGAAATAGCAATAGCTGCATGCTGTCCTTGGAATTTGGTGGGAGGGAGGTTTGGGGAGGGAGGGGACCTACCAGCTGACCATCAGCCTCGGGTTTGGTTAGGGAGTGTGGGATTATGTGAGCTACTTCGAGATAGGCAAAAGACTGTTCTGCGAGCGGGTTCCCTTCATCATCCTGTGCGTTGTCACCTTGTTGTTTAAAACGGGCCATGGCCTCATTTTGGTCGAAGAGACGGGATACTACGCAGCGGTAATGGTCTCGTGTGAGACATGTCCCTCGAAGGACTGAGATTCGATCTGGTGATGGGAGGTATTCGTGTTGGTTGCCCTGGACTCGTTGGATGGCGGAGAGGTGGGCTGGCGAAGGCTGTGCAGTGCGTAGGCCTGTAGCCTTTACTGCGAGACAGAACAAGGGTTAGGAAGGATAAGAAAAAGTCTTGCAGATGAGAAGGGCAACTAACATGGTATGAAAAAGTTGTCCATGAGAAACTCGGCAAAACTGGCCACCTTTTCGCCCAGCTGGTCTCCCTGTCGCTCTAGGTCGGGAGGCGCATCTCCGGCCAGGTCTAAGTCCATGGAAGCGGAAAAGGCAGCGAGGAAGGTGTCCTGCGACAACTCCGATCTTGCATACTCGTAGGTATAGCGCACGAGGAGGGGACGGCTGTAGGTAGTAGGCCTACTTTGGCGGGGAGAGGGAGGGGCGGCAAGTTCAGCGTCTCTGCAATGGTTGATGATGGTATAGAATGTCTGTCTAGCATGGGCTCGCTGATCGGCAGGCAAGGGGTGGGGACGGGAGAAGTTAAGGACGCCCTCGAGCGAGGCCTGATGGCGATGGTGGGCCATTGTGTGTGGTTGGTAGTATTTGGTCGTTGATCGATGGACTCCCGCACAAGTGTTGCGACTGATGGAAGCTGGCGGCGATGGAGGTTCCCATCTACAGATGAGCTGTACTTCTTGATCACTCTTGATAAGTTAGCTGGGCAGTTCCTTGCCCTCCTCCAGTCCGAGAGGCCAGGTAGACTCGAGCATCTGCAATTATTACAAACAATCGTTGGCGTGTGAATTGAGGTCGACGTTGTTCCTGAGCGGGGAATGAGGTCGAGGGGGGTGTGGATGTGAGGCTCCGCGTCCCGTGATTTTGTCCCGCAACAGACCTCGTCTCCAACACGAAACATTCCTTCATCCACAATGCGCCGGCAAGATTAGAGCCTGATAGCCAGTGATTCTGCACCAACGTTCCCGCGCCGTTCCCCGGGTCAAACGAGGCTGTTCACGCTTCTTTTCTTTTTCTTGGGAGTCTGCTGGTGGCATTGTATAGCTCTTCTCCCCAGACATCTAGACAGACACACTCGCAGCGGCAGGGAACAATGGCCCAGCAGTTCGCCGCCAATAGCGACTCCGCCGCCGCTCTCGAAACCCCCCGCGTCCCCAACCGCCTGCTGTCCATTACCGCGCTGGCCCGCTTCGAGTTCGAGGCTGGCAAGGGCAATGACGGCACCAAGATTCTGATGGTCGAGTGGGAGGACGACGACGTCACCAGGTCGTCCGGCACATGGCATGTCTCTTGGGATGGCAAGCAGACTGTACTCCCTGCGGATGAACGAACGGCAGAACATGTGCGGCGATGCTACTTTTTGCTCCCGCCTGGCACAACCATCCCGCCTGTCGTGACCCTCGCCTACGAACCGCCCCCAAGCTCCGCCTCAACCGTCAAGAAGCCCGAGTCTATCCAGGTCAACCCATTGCCTGCTATATTCCCGCCAGAGCTGGGAGCTACGGCCAGGGCTGCTGGCAAGAAGGGCGTGCTGCATACAATATGGGCCAAGAAGAGGCTGCAGGTGCTAGAGAAGGAAATTAAGGAGGAGTCGAAATACAACCCCGAGGGCATAGCGTTGGAGATGGCCACACAAGAGCGGGAATGGATAGAGACCAACTTCGGCGTCGGAGTGCGTCCTGCACCACTGCAGTCCACCAATATATCGTCACTGAACTCGGTCCCCCTCAGCCCCACTACCCCGCTGTCTCCCGGAGGCGGGCGGAAACTCAGCGAGAAATTAAAAGGATTGAAGCTGGGGACAAGCGAGAAGGATCTTGTCAGGAAGCCTCAACTAGGTAAGGGGGGTCTCCATATCCCTTCCCTCCATGCCAGAGTTCTACCCCAATTCCCCAAAATTTGCTAACATTGACAATCCCCAGTAAACCAACCCCCCGAAGAATCAGATTCCCATCCCTTATCCCCCGAGGCTCCTGACGTTGCCATATCCTCCTTCAATTCCTTCCACAACACCCCAATCTCCGACCCAGCACAACCCTCCTCCTTCACCACCGCCACTACTACCCTACAAACAGTCGCCCACCTCCCGCCCGCCCACATACAAGCACAACAGCAACACCAGCAGTCCCAGCAAGGGTTCGCCAGCCTAGCCCCGGCGCATAACGAGCCAAGTACCAGCCCCACGGATCTAAGCGATGGACTATTTGCAAAAGCCCTCAGCCCTCGCTCCCCAGATATCCCACGAAGCCCATTTTCGTTCTCCCCCGAGGAGACGATACCTTATGCGAAGAAGAAATTAAATGAATCATGAATTTTTATTTTTATTTTTACATATAACACCTTTTAAAGAAGGCGAAGATGAAGCCGGGACAGAAAGAACCCCATTTTATTTACCGTGTCCCCGAAATGAAAACGCAGAAATGAAAACGAGAACAAACGAAAATGATATATATAAAAAAAAGAAATTTATCTAATTTTTTATCTATCAAGTGGATTTATTTAGAAAGGAAGAAAGCCGGAAGGAAAGGAGGGCCCACCCACCCACAACTTCCTCCAGTTGAAGTGTCCCCGATGTTCTATGTCTATGTCTATGTTAGGTCTTCTTCTGCCGTGTCCCTTTGGGTAAATTCCCACATATAGATCAAAGGTTCCCTACATATTTGTTTTTATCAACGAACTACAACCCCCCTACTCCCCCTCGCCCTTCCCCCTTGTTCGTGTCATCTATCGAACTATATGACCCTATACACGCTTATTATGTGTCTGTGTGCCTTGTACCTTTTGATCGGGGATACCTTTATTTGATTGAAAAAAACATCACTGGAATCTTTTTTTGTTACTTATTTTCTTCCTCTGTCCTGTTTCCCCCCTTTTGCGTTTTTTTTTTTTTTTTTGTTGGTTGAAAGCGGGAGCGGAGAGAGAATGATAAAGTAGCTAAGTTAGTTATTCAAGTTAGCTATCTTATTTAGCTAGCCTACATCTGCTGGGACAATATTGGTAGGTACTAGTTACATCCATTAGGATCCTACAGTTGGAGTTTGCCTAATTTAAGATCTATGTAATTTTTTCAAAGTCACAATTAGAATCATCTATCTGCACTCCTGTGTTGGGTAACTGAATCATCTTCACTTGCATAGCGAATAATGATTATATAGAGACATTGTAAAATTTATTTATATATAAATATAAGCGCGCTCCGTAATGGTCGTAAGGGATCCAAGAAAAGAAAAAGGAATTAAAAAATAAAAACGGGAACGGGAACGGGAACGGGGAAGGAAAAAAGATGATGCACGGACACAACGGCTACAAGTAGCCATTTTACATGCAACATACACCGCGCCTATTTCACCCTATTTATATCCCTGACATTATATAGGGAGTGAAGAGGGATGGGTTGGATGAAGAGAAAAGGGGAAAGGATAACATTCCAATCCAACCAAGCACAACCACATACAACTCTAACCCGACTAACCCCAAACACAGGAAGAGGGGGGGGGGAATCACTGCTTCTTCTTCGACCCACTAGCCTGCCTCGTCGCCTTAGCCGGCGTAGCAGCAGTAGCCTCCTTCTCTTTCTTCCCTGCCGCCGCAGTCACGCCCTCACCCCCCGTCTTCTCCTTGACGTTAAAATCCTCCACCTCCTGCTGCTCCTTGCGCTCCGCATACCACTGACCCGCCTGCAAGACCAAAACGCCCACCAACACCAGCGCCAGAATCGTATTACTGGCCGACATCACCTTCAAACTATCCTCACGCCCAAGTACCTGATCGCTCTCATCGTCAGGGTCCGGCGTGCCATATTCGCCCGACGAGACGATGCGGAGCCCCTTGATGATATTCGCAAGGTACACGATCACCCCGCACATGTATAGGACGAGGCTGGCGCCGTCGAAGAGCATGTTGCTTTCGCTGGGTTTGTAGAGCTTGGTGATGAGGCCGGCGAGGCCGATGAAGATTACGATGTGCAGCATGCGGGGGATTAAGGGTGGGGAGGCGTGCATGTGTTTTAGGTGGTTTTCGAGGAAGGCGTAGTAGGACTCTGGCGTGGGGGCGGTGGACCAGAGGAGGGGGTAGTCGTAGGGGAACATGGAGAAGACGATGCCGAGGAAGAAGGAGGTTGCTGTTGATGGTGGGTTAGTCTTTTTTTTATTTCTTTTGCTTCTTCGGTTCCCAATGAAAGGTAAGGGGTTGGCTGGTTTGTTTGCGAGCTTTGCTTCCTCGCGAGCTTCGGGTACGTGGAGACTTACGGCAAACGATAAGGAAGGTCACGAATGACCCCGCTGTCCAAGCCATTTTTGATGAGAGGCCTCAGCGGAGGCGATGTCGGTTCACGGGTGTGGGTGTGAGAAATAGAAAAAGAAAGTAATCAATTGGACTCGTTTTCTGTCAATGCAAGAGGGTTTGTTGTCCTTATCAAGCTGTGCAGATGGCTCCTAACAAAGAGAAGACAAATCAGCCTTTTTGAACAACCAGCGCAAACGCGGAACATAAAGCTGGAGCTCCCCGTCTGAGATCTGAAGAGAAGAATCCCCTGTAGCTAATTGGAGTGATAACGTACCTCCTTATGTTGCCTGATCTTAGTTTTTCAGCTGGCAATATCCCGATTGCAGAGATATGGAGCAGATCCAGGAGTGGACGTTAGCCAGGCGAAATAACCTCGTCAATATGGCACTCCGGTATAAAATAAGCAGGTGGCTAGGGCACGTATGCGTGAGGGATATCTGTCGGCCAAAAAAAACCACGCAGATTGCTCGAGAACAGGGGAGCGCAGTCGGCGGGAGCAAGAGGAGGCAGTGTGTTTGGAGATAGCTTCGCTCGGCAAGTTTGCTTAGCGCTGCGACCCTACAGCGGATTATGTAAACAGTTCTTGGCATGCGGTCTGGATTAGGTTGGCGCTAAGTCAGGTGATTGTGGGGTATTATCAAAATGGAACATCCATCCCACTCAGGGGGGTTTTGATTTGTACCCCGAAAACTGATATCTCAAAGATTAGCATGGAAACAGTTTGGCTACCGACCGCGGATCGTGCTAAGAACATCTAGTAATGACCAGAACACAAATTCTACGGGAAAACCATATTGGGACTGTGGTGGGTGATTTTGGGGACCGCGCGATCGTTTGATTTCCGAGGACGAGGTCAAGGGCGTTTAGCCCATGTGGGAAAGATGTTTGGATATGTCTATGGTGAGAGGATTCTGATGAACGTTAGTAGAGAATAGTCTGTTGAACGTGTGAGCTGGCGGTGAGCTTGTTGACGTTGCTTCTACGTTTGCTGATCTTGATTTCAGGCAATTCGTCCGCACTCTTTACTAATATGGAGAGGGCGCTTTCCAGAGTTTCCCTCGTTTGAAGGTATGTGACAACAATGCTAATGCTATCAGTTTATATAATGCACGCTCTAATAGGCCCAGGCGTCGTACGAAAACAAGCTTAAATCAGTTAAGGTTAAGCTGAACCAAAGATTCATCTGCGCTTGAAATTGACCCGAAGCATACTGTCTGTTAATTGGTGTGGATTTCGAATTGTTATTATTACAGACTTAGGACGTGCAAAAACATGAAATTGACCAGAAACTCAACAAAGGGAAAAAAATAGAAATCCAAGATACTCAAGACATCCACGACGCTGCCTAATGGTTGAAGATCTTCCTCAAAGACGAATGAGCGGAAACCTTCAACACACTGGCCAGTACTGATTTCTGCCCCTTGTTAACCCCGTAGCTAACCGACTTGATGGGCCTTGCATCTCTCTTTGCAAACCATGCCGCGTGCACCCAGTCAATGCTCACTTCGAAACCTGTCCCTTGATCGTGAACCATAATCGACGTCGAGCTTCCCTTCAACTTGCCACCGAGATCGACTCTCTCCTCAGCCCCCCATTTACCTCCGACATTGGTATTGAAGACAATCTGTCCCTCTGCACGACGGAAGGAAATCAAGAACAGAACGTCCTTGCCGTTGTGGAAGGTCAATTGTGTGTTGTCGATTGTGTCGGTTTGGATTTGGTTCAGGTCTACTGAATTCGAGTCGAAGATGAGGATGCTGTCGGCATTGAATTCGGTCTTGAGGTTAATGGATTGACCGAGTGGGAGTCCGGCGGATGGTGCAGGAGGACTGTATGAATAGTAAGTTCAAATTGTTCTCTAATGGGTATTTTTGAGCTATGGAACTTACGGGTGGGGGGATGGCGGTGTAGGCTTCTTCTTCAGTTTTGGATCAAGTGCACCATCGGGACCGCCGGCGAGAGCTGGGATATCACGGAATCCTTTGAATCCAGATAGGACGGCTGGGTCCTTGGAATGGCTGGCGTTGTCGAAAGAACCAAGGACCTCCAGTTCGATCTTTTCCATAGCGAATCGGTCCAGTTCACGGCCACGCTTCGAGTATTGTCAGCATTACAGGCATTGAATTAGTCAAGTAGTGGGGTAGAATACCTGGTAAAGTCTCCAGTACAAGTTCTTTTGCAAGAATTTAGTAACAACGTCTTCTTTGAGGGATGCTAAAATTCCTCGTGCAACACATTGGGCAAGGATATATGTGATCGATATGTACGATGTGACCTTTGTGTTCACAGCCTCGATTTGGGTACAGTTAGTGCAGACTTCCTTGCCGTTGACAATTGACGGGGAGCTGAAGTTGTAAACTTCGGTCACGTAGTCAGATAGGGGTGTTCGGGGTTTTCCGTCGCCTGGAGCAAGGAATAGCTTGATCGTGAAAGGGTTCCCCTCCAGTGCGTATCTATTGACTGTAAGCATTTGATCGCTGATATACGTGGCTACACTTTGCGTGAACCTACTTCTTGTATCGGACACTGAAGGCAAAATCGTTCACTTTCACACCATCATCGGTGCGATCGCCGAGGTCAGGATTTTTGAGAGATTCTGATCTAGAAGCACCATATTTCTCGTTGATTGCCTTTCGTATATCGGTCAAGTGCAGCTCCTGGTTATAAGATCCGCCAGCATTGTACTTCGCGTCCCATGTTTGAAGTTCAGGATAGGTGTAGCCCATGCTTAACGTCTGTCTGGTCCGGTCAGGGGTCCAACAAGTGCCAACTTTGTCAGAGTGGAAAGGGCGTAGTTTGGTCTCGGGAGTAATCGTTTGGGCTAATCCGATAGCGTCCTGGAAGAAGCTGTTCTTATCCCCGCTCTCGAACCATTTATCGGGATTCAGGGCTTGCCAGATGGCAAAGAGACGATCGATGTTGCTATTTAATACGCTTTAGTAACAATGCCGCCATTTGCTAGTGGTATAAAACAGGGAGACACTTACCAATGATGAAGCCAAAACAGGGGGTCAAACGTGGCCACCGGAATCTCAGACATGTGCCCAGTATAGTCGCCTCCCACCCAGCCGTGAACGTTATTATGGACATATTCCAAATTGATGTCCTTGTCGGGACTCGTGTCGTTGTCGGGGCGGAAGGTGGTGGCAAATGAAGGATAGTCCAACGGATGCGTGAGCAGACGGTATACCATTTCGGAAGTGGCTCCATATTTCCCTTCACCCATCCATCCGGGGCTCTTTAATGCGACAGCTACTTGATTGTTGTTAACTACACCATGAACCCAGGTGTCGGACTCAGGAACCTCGCTGTCTTCCTTATCCGGACATCTGCTTGTCCCAACACAAGGGCCAAACTATACGTAGCTGTTAGTCCCACATAATGCACATGATCGAGGTATAGGTATTGCTACTTACGTTGAAGGTCATATTAGCCCAGGGGTCCCAGACCTGACCAACGTTCTCGGACGAAAACGGGGCATTGGTCGACATCTTGAACTGATACAAAGGATTATCCACCCGTTCCCTCTTTCCATCCGGTGTTGGGATGGTTGTTGTCGGATATTTGGCGAGTGTTGGCACTCTATGATTGACCGCCCAATCCCAGAATGGGAGTCTCCATGTATCGGCCGCCTGACGAAGCTCGGTCTGCCTTCCCTTGGGAAACTTGGGAATAATATCATTGATCATGCTTTCGTAAAGAGATTGCTATTTGCGTGTATTTTAGCTTTCAAGCCCTCAATAATATTGTGATAAGGGGAAAGGGGTGTCTATACCTCCAACAACAAAAGGTACGGCCGATGCCAGATTGGGAAGAGGATGTTGTTATGAGTGCAATAGCCCTTACGTTCGGCATCCTCTGCTGTCGTTTCCGGCTCGTCCCACGGTATATAGGGTTGACCGTGGATTCCTAAATGGATGTTAGCCACAATCGGTATATTAATCTTCAGCACTCAAACTAACCGGCAAGTTGGAAGAAAGAATTTCTTTCCCGAGGAGACAGATTCATCAAATTACGCCATGCCATGACGAACAAATCAACCTGGTCCTTATTGTCCTTGTTGCTGCTCCATTCATCAATTTCCTGGCGGACTGGGGCTTTCTTAGCAGGCTCAAACCCTGCCAAGTGACCGGTAACCTGATGGTCTGCAGGCTCTGTGCCTGCCTTGATACCGGTAATTGCATAGTACTCGTAAGGACGTTTGCTAAGGTACTCGGGTAACTTGTAGGCCGACGCCATATTGCTGGATGAGGTAGGTTTTGGCTTTGTAAGCTTCGTAGAGGGTGTTGTGGAAAGGGAAGAGGTTCGAGAGTGCCCGTTAAAAGGAAGTATGTAACGGAGGATGGTTGAGTTTATATCCGTCATTTAGAACTGAGGAATGAAACCAATTTAAGAGTTGGGGATAGGATCAGATAAAGTAGATTTCTGTGAAGGAACCATTTTTGGCATCTGCAAAGGGAACCGGTATTTTGTACCACAATCTGCAGGAAGCTCTTTCATTTTCTCAATTTTGAATAGTGGAGATCATAAGACTAAATGGCTTGAGCTGAGCGATGGCTAGCTGGAGTGCGGCATACTGGGATATGCGCTCCTGGGAAATATCGAGGTTTTGGTGGCTACCTAGCAGCGCACTTGTAAGACATCGGCGACGACTTGTCCAGTAACTGGTACTCGTGATTTAGTAGATGCAAGGTATCAACTACAGCTGTGACATGTCGGTCTTTGGCTTCTATGGGGCCATCGGAAGTAGTGGAAACCAAAAATTAGAATTCACCTCAAGTACTCTGTACATGAATGGGTGTAGGATTCCAATAAATGTATTCAACCCAATGGGATTGAAAAACTCGCTCGGTCAAAGTAGAAATGGCACTGCTGATGGGCTGGAGATTGATAGATAGCGTCGGGGTTCTCTGTGGCTGGCTACGGAACGAGCTGACGCAATTGTTGGATCAGAATACATGCATGCTAAAGCTGGCATGCTCAAGCCACGCAGAATTCTAGCCTTGCCATCTGGCGGGGAAAGAATTTGGTTCGTTGGAAGATTTGAAAGGTGCCGAGGCGGAAAGTCTTTTTGGCTACTTCCGCATGAACCTTGAGAGTCCAAAATTGAGACTTTGGACGACAAGGAATGGAGTTGGCTTGTGCTTCTGCAAGCTCCTAAAAGCAGCTGATGGTTTGACATTAAGCTGTGTTAGCTCCATGCGATCAGGAGCACGGCTGTCAAATCCGAGAGTGATTTCGAAAGAGGTACTGATGATGCACCAATCAGCAAAGATAGCTATGCGCGGAGGTATAACGCCAATGATCGCCCATGAGAGTTCAAATGGTTTGAGAATCGGGGTTACCTCTTGCATCACAACGCAAGCCTCCTCCTGCGATTGGCGCCCACTGCGACCGCGCTGTTCATTAGTGAGAAAATGCTAAAATCCCCGTTGAGGTCCTACGGGAGAAAGGCCCCCTCTCTTCCCTCATGGAATAAGGAGAATAGGGGGCTGTTGGCTATGGCCTGGAGACTGGAGTTCGGGGTGTTGTTGGGCCAAGCGGGTGGAGGTTCGATTTGGGTTTTCGGCGCCGAATCCCCCTGTGGGGAGCGCTGATCTTCCGCAGTGATCTGTGATCATGAACTGGTTAACCAAGCGACATGTCCTGCAAGTTGCAACCTCTCGATTCTGGGATCATCAGTAACGAAGGCGCCATCTCCGGAGAGGAGCTTGCAGGGTGCCCCCACTCCGCCGGGAGATGCTTCGGCTGCCAGAGGTTTCAGGCAGCCACTTCTGTCATTCTCCTCTGTCGGTGACTGTATCCATTCAGACCTATTTCGTCCAAGTCAAATTCTGAATTCTCAAAATCTTCTGGCTAGAGTCCCATGGGACCTCTCAATGTTTCGTTACCTGGCACTGTATTGGATAGATAGCTCAAGCAGGTATTTGCAGGGTTCCCTGTTTAAAATGGAGAGTGGCTATCACATTTAGTTAGAATTGAGTGTCTTTTAATCCACAGATGAGTGGGATGAGGTGCTCAACAGTCCACGCCCTCTAGGGTCTCTAATATTGACCCCAGTTTTGTTTTATGCCTTCCCAAGAGACGGATCAAACACCCCAATTGATGCCTTCCTCATCCTTGTATAGAGTATAGAAACAAAACATGTCCATCCCCTTTCATCCCTTACTGTTTTTGCACGCCTAGCAGGGCCAGTGAGCTTGTAAAAATTAGCAAGTACAATTTGTTCTATTGTTCATTGAGTCATTTTCTAAAAGACATGGGGTAAGATGCAGGACCCTTTACTACCTCCAAAAGTACTGCTGGTGCTCTTAAAACCACATAAAGTACATGCTCCATCCTGTTCCTTGCTTTAGAAACAATTGAATTACTTCTTAAGAAGCTACTGGTGGGTTCTTCTGTATGATTATCAGGTCAGTTGTAAGTTTTGTAACGTGTTGGTATTGTACTGTACCACAATTGAAAATTAAGGTTTAAGATTAGCTTCCCGAGACGCTAGTCCACATATGGAATAGTGTGACCCACCCGTGGACCAACCCAAACACAGGCAGCTGTGGAGAATCTCTGTCAACAAACAACAACCTCCCAGTCTTGACATCATCCAGCAATGCCTCGCCCAGCATTGTCTTCGCTTTCTTCCACACAGTGCAGCCACAGCCAGTTATGTTTCCAATCTTCTTCTCATGTCGATGCAGTAGGCTATCGCAGACCCACCCTGGAGGAGCGGAAGACAGCCCGCTCCGCACCGCCTCCCAGACAGAACTTGAAGTCAAAGGGCCTAAAATCGACTAGCAAAACAAGAAATTCATGTGCAATTAAGGATGAGAGCATATCGACATTTCCGTCACCGTTGGTTTTACCTGGGGACGATATCGCTCTGGATCCAACTTATCCCCCGCAAAGCCTAGACGACTGGATCAACGAGGAAGACAGGAATAAAGTCACCCCCCGGAAAAATGTTGTCTATTTGGCTGTTCCCCCGGATATCGATGAGGACGTTGGATTTGTCCGCCAATGGAGTATTCCTCAGGTAAAATGTGCTAAACCGCCTCCAGAGCCAGATGCTGAAAATGTTCTGGATTATTTGAAGGCCTTCTATCATGGCTTGCCGGTTAAGATACTGCCTAAACCACTCTCGTTTGGGACCTGGGAGGATGACAGCAACCAAAAGAACTCAAGGGGAAAGGACAAGTCAGCGGAGCCGCGCTATATTGGTCTAAATATCAAGACTGAATCTGTGCGAATCCGAGCGCGCGCCTCACCTGATGGCCTCTTTAAGCGGCAGCTCAACTTAGACGATCTGCTCGATGCCACAATAAGTATGCTTCCGAAAGACGCATACGCGTTGCTCTTGCTTGTGAAACAGGATCTCTACGAAGATGACGATGACCTATTCACTTGTGGTCGAGCATATGGAGGAAGTCGTGTCGCCGTTGTCTCCACCGCGAGATATAACCCGACCTTGGATGGCAAACAGAACGTCAATCGAGAACACAGTTGGCCAGCCTCGCACTGTCAGGATTACATCAGCTCTTGTGCTGGTGCCTCAAGGCCAAAAAAGAAAGCTAAGATAAACCCGGCCATTGCTTCGGAAGACGATCGGTCGACACCATTGCAAGCAGCACTATCCGCGCATAAAAGCCTCTCATCCCTCGAGCTATTTCCAACCGCAGACCAACTATCCGGCCTCTGGCTCGGCCGTGTCTGTCGAACCGCAAGCCATGAGCTAGGCCACTGTTTTGGCATTGATCATTGCA
Source organism: Onygenales sp. PD_10 (assembly GCA_032988465.1). Classification (NCBI taxonomy): domain Eukaryota; kingdom Fungi; phylum Ascomycota; class Eurotiomycetes; order Onygenales; species Onygenales sp. PD_10. Next base: position 55,479 of record JANTQH010000100.1, read on the forward strand.
TGTACTACGCCTGCTCGATGCAAGGGAGTGCTTCGCTCGCCGAAGATGCTCGACAACCACCGTACCTTTGCCTGATAGATTTAGCAAAAATGTTACAAGCGACTGGGTCCACGGCCGAAGAACGATATTTGGCCCTTTTGTCGTTTTGCACAAAGCACCAGGAAACACATCTGTTCGCAGCGTACGGGGCATGGATTAGTGGGAGATTGCAGGAGATGTGAGAAGATATCAACTCAAAGTGTTTGGTACACTTTTATGCAGAAGTATGTACATACCGAGAATATGGCTGTGCGTGGGGAAATACTACAACAAATGAGGAAGCAGCTAAACTATCCAAGTATATCCAGCCTATCTAGACTATAATACACCTTTTTCGCGCCAGTCCGGGTAGTTCCAAGATCTCCTTCACATACCTTCCCTACTATGTCAGGGATTGGGGAATCTCCCCGCCCGCCGCGTGAGGCTTTGAAGAGCATAACGTTGAGAATTAAAGGCCTTCAAGTTGACGAATTCGACCTGCACCCACTGAAAGGATTCAATACCCGAATCCATCCCATTATGCTGGACGAAACAAGCCATACAGGCCATAAACCATCTTACTTTTCTCCCTACCCAGGCCACTTGGCCCCAGAACATGACGATGATGTTCTTGGGGATGCATACAATGGCCTAGATGATGAAACGAAAGGTTCCTGTACCTTATACCACCCTGTTGACCGCTCATATGTAATGAATATCAATCCTCTATGGTGAGCTACTTCCGATTCTCCAAATTATGCTTACCCATTGGAGGCCACAATTGATTCATCAAATGATCTCACTGGTAACTACTTAACCATTCTTGTCACTGACATCATACTTCACTGCCCACTACTAGCATATGTTACAGGTCCTCACTTTCTAACTCATGGGACACCAAGCACGAGTGATTGAAGCCTACGGGATACCGTACCGGCTTCTTCCCAATTACCAACGGGAGTTTCTTTCCATAGTAGTGTTTTTAAATCCTTAAACCACACAAGGACACACAACTACTTTTTCCTTATCCTTGACGACGGAAAGGGCAACCTCATCAACCGTTTAAGCGAGCTATTGTCTGAAGAAAGCTACAACGAACGGGTCCCCATTCTTGAAAGGATCCATCCAAAAAGAAAAAAAGAGAAAAAAAAAAACATACGACAGCCGGGATTCGCTGGTGGTCACCCACCCAACTACTAGCCGGCCGGCGAGTGGCTTAAGTACGGCTGAGCGGACGGGAAGCCCTGTTTTCCACTCCCTATGGTCGTATGTGAAAGATACTTAAAGGAAGAGCAATATCAGGCACAGTAATTGCGAAACTTCGCTGTTGACTGTAGGGGGTCGGCATAAAAAGGGGTGCAATAAATAAAACGGAGATGCGTGTAAGTTAAAAAGGTGCCGCAAGGAAAAAAGATTAGTTAATGAAGACCAAATTTCCCCAATCAGTGTTCTAATCTAATTTCCTTCTTTGCTTCTAACCAAAACTTGAAGTTCGTGGATTTGGGTAACTGGTTAACTGCTAGTTAGTTAGAACTACCAGAGCTATTTATATTAAAACCTTTCTGCGTCTGCTGGGAGCCAAGATGCCCTTTCCAAGGAATCTGGGAGGAAAAGAAGGAATTTTGAACCTAGGAACACAGTAGGCAAAAAAGAAGACATGAGAGGGGATCCTTTCCACAATAAATAAGGGGCGGCCTGTAGGAGATTGAAAAATATAAAGAATTCTACCTAGGTACCATGCTCAATGGGTGCATTTGTATTCGACCCTTTCCCGCTGGACTAGGACTGATGATAGTATTTATCCCTCTCATCCGATTTGTGGGTAAAGTGATAGATATACTAGAAGTCTTTTTTGTGAAAAAAATTATCAAATAGATCACTTCTAGCCTTTACATACAGGATATCATCTACACATGCATGTAGAGAATTCATAACAGCCCTTGCATTAGTCCCGTTTGCGAGGTCCAAATCCCAAATTTCAACCCCCAGCCTTTCCCTCCGCTCTTGAGGTAGGATTTCCTAGGATTAAGTCGAAAAAAAAGATATATATACGTATTAGAATGTAGGAATATAACCTATATGCGTTTCCGCGCAGAAGTGAATAGAATAGATGGTGTGCCAAGGAGGATTTGTAAACAGGATTACCTGGTGGGAGATGGGTTGGGCGGTGCTGGGGGGTGGGCCCGTTGGAGGAAAAGGGAAGGCAAAACAAAATAGTGGTATGTGCTTTGGATAATAGCTATGATGCCGTTTATAGCCTTGGTACATAATTCGATTGGAAAACATATAATATATATATATGTATATTTGCAAAGGACGGTTCGTCGATATACATGAAAAAGTAACGTTAAAGAAGTGCGGGGGGTTGGTATCATGAAATCATTGCGATCGGGAGCGATAGATGGATGGGTGAGCGCGCGTGTAAAGGTGTGTAGTCCTTTGCAGAATGCAATTGCATGTTATCGTTGGTATCTGGGTAGTGACTCGGGTGTCGCTGAGGGCTGGGTCAAATCCTCTTCCGTGAGCATTGGTGCCGTTGCTCCAAGTCGGGACTCCTCAGGATGAGGACTCGGCATGTTTTCGTCCATAGAATGGTGTTGAGTATTTGGCGCGCTTGCTTGAGCAAGAAGTCGCTGCCTTTCCAGCTCTTGTTTATCCTCTTGAGGTGGTTTGTAAGACCCGGGGCCGTGTCTGCGGCTAGGAGACGAATGAGGGGAAGGCGGAAGGTCCGTGGTGGGTCTGGGGGCAGGAGTAATAGTATCAACTGAGGGGGCGGAGGCGAGAGAGTTGCTGTCAGGATATCGTGGGTTGAAATTGATGGAGGGTGGATCTAATATATTTTCCTGCTCGGAGAGGATAGGGGCAGAGGGAGCTACTTCCGAGACGGCGGCTGAAGGACCGGCCTCTGCTGCATCTTCATGGGATGGGGCGCTGGGAAGTAACATTTCTTCAGCTCTGCGAAGCCGAGTTTTCTCGTCGACTTCTTCGGGATGAGCTGGAGGAATAAATTGAGTGGGGTGAAACGGAGGATATGAGCTATGTGGAGGATGATCTTGCCATGTGTTTGGTTCGTCGGTATGATAGCCATTACCATAGTCATTATCATAGCCATTTTCGTATGACGGATCAGTTTCGTCGTACTGGTGCGTTTGAGAGTATTGGTAGTGGTGGTCCCACTCGCTGCCGCCGTGTTGGACAGGGTGAGGGGTGTTGTCGTCAACGACAGCAGGTTCGTCCAACGTTTGCTGCTGCCCTTTGCCACTGTCTTTTGTACCTATAATAACTTCGAAAACGCACGCAACCACACTCTTCTCTCGTCTTACTTGGTCGGTGTCGAGAATATTACCCGCCCAAGGTGACGTAATCTCGCTACGTCCCTCCCCGAAACTGAGGACTTGTCCACTAGGACTGTAGTTATAACTGCTAGAGCCCGTCATCATGTTCAAGCGCGGGATAAATCGGTCTTGGCCAGCCAATTTCCCCCGCAAGTCCATCACCACCTCAGCATAGTACCGGAAACTGATCATGCTGCCGGGCACATGCGTTATAGTGGGAAAAACATCTTCCGGAATCCTGATAGACGTTTTCACAGTGGCCGTCATGGTGACTGGGTCCACGATTAACGGGGCGAATATTTGTGAGAGGTCCTTTCGAAAAGTGCTACTCGACCTGGTAGCCCCGAATGACAACCCCCCCAAGCCAGTCCGAGATTTGGGATAATAATCCTCATATACTGGTTTCTTGCCCTTTTCAGTGGCACCAACAGGGATGGCGGGGTGGAGATCAATTCTTCCTTGTCGATAGAGGGTGATAATGACCCCGTTTGGGCTTCGGATAGGTTTCGAGTGCTGAATTGTGATTTTAACAGGGAGAACATCGCCTGGTACACCTCCTGATCGCGTTAACTCCACTGTTGCTCGGATGGTTTTGTCCACCGCAGCCCTAGCCGTGCTGTGCGTATCTTCATTATCGGCACCATGGCTAGGAGTTGAATTTGGTTCGCTGACGACCTGGAAACTTTGCGTGCTGTTGCTCATGCAACTTGAGTTACTTAATTCGCTGGGAACGGGACTGAGAGGTGGTCTGTGTTCGCCTCCGCCAGGAGTGGGTTCCGTCCCGCTTGAGGAGATCTGGTCCTTAGATGCGCGCTTTGTTTTCGGCCGCGCCTTAGCCTTTCTCAACACCGGCTCAAGAGATATAATACGGGGCTTAGGGGCGGGCAGGGGAGCCACATCGATGGTTTCTAGTAGCGTAATTCGTTTATCGCAGGACATTGTTGGGGAAATAGTCGTAGGACGAGTTAGAGTCGAGGTCAGCATGTAAGAGATTGTTCCTCTCTCAAACTGCAAGGCTGGTTAGCGTTCTTCGCCGAAACTCATATAAGAGGTATTAACACGCATACCGTGATACTGCTAGGTAATCTGTATGGCGGAAACTCCATCTCAAACTCGAACTTGTATATTCCTTCGGTGATCCGGCCATCCCCGCATAATACGATCTCGTCCTCGAAAAGAGACGCAAATCCATTCCCTAAGTATGCTCCGTTCCTCCTCCCCCGTCCTGGGCCCAGAAAACCCGATTCTTCCAATCCCTCACCTGGCGCAAGCGGATTTTTGAAAACCTTCACGTATCCATGGAGGCACAGAACCAAATGGGTTATGCGGACCGGCTTCACTACCTTCAAAACCACAGAGCCTTTCACGGCATCGCCGGGAAAATATGTCTTATATGGCTCACTCAGTTGTATGTAGAATTCCGATATATTTCGCGTTCTGTTACTGAAGCGGTTCGTAAATTTCGAGATGATCGAGCGGTTGCGGGCGGACGGAGTGGGAGACGGGTTGGGAGGATCGAACGACATGGCACATCAACTGTAGGCCGACTCCATAGACTTGGCGGCCTCCAGTATAATTGTCCAGCGCGTATCTCGAAGGAGAGGAGGGCGAGCGGGGAGGAAGACGGGTGTTGGAGGGGCGGCCCTCGGGGGCACCGGATGCGCCACGCTCTGGATTGCGCGGAGCTGACACAGCGGCGGCCGGCTGGTCGGGCAATTCGTTTGCGGGTTGAGGGTAGTCAAAAGGCCTAGGAAAGCCAAGATAGAAGTAAGCAACGGTCTTTAGGAATAGGCGTGAAGGGCTGTGTGAGAGAGATGGTCGGGGTTCGCGGGTGTCAAATCAGTTTGGGTCTGGGGCGAGCGGAGTTGGACAGAGGCCGATATGGGGTAAAAAGACGCACGATTTCTGGTGGAGCAGAGGGGAAGATAGCAGCCTGGTAACAAGGAGGAGAGTGGCCCTGGATCATTGAGCAGACAGACAACTGTTGCTGCGAGAGGAGAGAGCCTGGCCGACGTAGCGCGCAGTTGACGTTGGCGTTGGCGTTGGGCGAGGTTGGTCACTGCTGCTGGGGGGGACTGCCGCTATTTTGTGCACAAAACCCACGCCGCTGCTAGAGCCTGCTAGAGGGAAGCCCACCCTGCGCCGACCGCATTAGCATACGGACAATGAAAGAGTAATAATGCCGCCCAGCCAATAAAGCATCACGCTTTGTTTCTTTCCCTGCGCCTATATCATTGCCTGCTACTCTTCCATACGTCCAGCTATCTACGGGGGAAACAATCATGGGAACCCACAGCGCCTTTCCGGTGACGCGCATCTGGAAGGTTGGCAACGGGGCGGATCGGTCGGACAAAAGTATCCGGGGGCGTGGTTTTAGGTCGCAATGCCTGGCTCCTTCAGTACAAGCTTTTTTGCCAATGTAAAAGCTTGGAAGTCTTGTTGATCGGATCGGCACCAGTCTCCAGTCTCCAAGACTCAAACACACATGGAATTCCTGAACGACCGGCAGAAGAAGACGAGATACTGGATTACACTGGGGCTCGAATAATGGCGGGTAAAGCCAGGCAGATGAACACTCCAGCGATGAGCAATCATCCCTTCCCTGGGTTTTCCCATGCGAGCAGCGAGTGGTGTTCTGGCTGCTGAGCAATAACGACTTTGGGCCTAGCTAGTCCTGTTAGGCACAGTCTAAGTGATAGCCAACTGGAGCCTGGTCCCGTATCAATCTTCAAGCGAGCCGAACGCGATGTTCTTGGTTCTTGCGCAGGAGGAACCCAGGACAAGGGATGAATGATCACAAATGGGGAACAAAGGAGCCCGCGTTGTTGCGCGTCTCTATCAAAACTGCCGTAGTTACCATTGTTGGGTTCTGCTAGTAAAGCTCCTGTGATTTCGAGGCCCGCAGGAATGGCTCAGCAATCCCATGTCTCTGTTGGTTACCCAAGCCTGTCAAGCCATCAAAGTGCCTTGGCATCAATAACAAGCATTTCCACCACACCGCCAGGGTTCGCTTCTAATAATATTATTCCGCCCCCCTCGCGGCATGGCTTGATTCTTGGAGCTGCTCGCGTTCGTTGTGGCTCGCCGATACTTTGGACTAAAACAAATAGCTTTTTAGCATGCGGATTCTGTGTCACGACTCACAACAATAACCACTTTGATTAACGCGGGGAAGGGGAGGCACTCATCAATATTATCAGTGTCCTATCATCGCGCGTTTTTAGAGTACCCCGTGTCCTTTTTCCGGGTGTTTCCCGCGTGTGGCAGAGGATAGCGAACAAAATCACTACTCCGAGATCAAAGGAGAAAACCTGCCGAAAATGATACCCCCTTAATAGAACCATCAATACCCGCCGCTCCCGGAGCATCCTGGTGTTTGCTGGCGATTCGTAATCCCATTCCTGCTCGTTTTATGCTACTCGGTTTTTTTGGCCAATGATGCGTGGCCGGGATTCGCAAGATGGCACCAGCAATTGGACCGTTTGTTTGCCCGGAACCCCAATCCATATTTGAGCCCGAGGATGTCAACCCCTGGGGCCTGGACTGTGTACCACACCCGTTGCTCTGCGGTGACTCGTGAGACGATCCAGGATGTTTCTGGGATGCGACAAACCTGGAATGCTTGTCTAATATCCGAACGCGTTCCCTGCAGGGCTAAACGGCCTTGATCTCCACGTTTTGCGCCAAATTGTGAAGGTGTCCAATAGCTGTCAATGCAGGAGAACTCGTGCAATCCTGGGGAGCCGGCGTTGCGCGAGGAAGAAGAAATTGTGTCTCCTGGGTTGATGGATATCATTTTTGACACGTGATCTGCCCCTATCCACCCCCTCGTCCCCCCTTTTGACCACATCCATGGATTCTTTTGCTCAGGTCTGGACTTGATTCATCGAGTTCACTTTTCCAAGTCCTATGAGGACGTTACTTGAGCTTGAGATACATACTGGGGGGAGCAAATGTATCCACAAGTGCTTATTCCACTTAACTGTCTGGCTATTATCTTTTGTCCCACCATCTCTTGATTAGGGATTTATTCTGTCTCCTAATTTATATCCTTCTTGGGATAAGAAGTTTTTTTCATTTTGAGCAGTTAACATGCTGTACTGTTAGCGGCATTTCCCTAACCTTGACCTACAATTCTATCCATTAAAAGACAATAGCAAGCTTAGGTCTAAGTCATACATCTTTGCGTTGTGCATGTCTGCATTGGGTGATATAGTTGTCTCTGATTTGCTTTTCAAAGGGGACATGATGGGATATCTGGAGTTGTCTCCTGATGATATGTACATGTACTACATGTACAACCCCTGCAACGCCAGCAATGTGCAACACTGCCTGCTTCTAACTGGTTTTGATATAGACCCCGCCCCCTCAAGTGAAATGCTTTTTGTTCTGGTGCTATAGGGTAGTGGATGGCCTAGCACAATGAGGGCCGGCTCATACTTTGCTATCCAGGAATTGCATGTTGGTCAGGGCATCTTCTTATGAAGGCCTAACCAGAGCCTATTTGATCTAATTAGGGCCAGCATATATTAAGGCTGAATGCTTCCCATAGGCGGTACACGGCATCCCCAAATATTCTACCCCGCGAATCTTGGTTCCTTCAATTTCCACGTCAGCTTAAATGTTTATTTGAACAGTCTCTTGGACGTCCTATTGTTGGGCTTGGTAATCCCTCAACGCTGTCAAACTTCCCATATTTTTCACCCCGCCATAAACCTCCGCCCGTGGCATTTAATTTCATTGGTAAAAATACCGCCACGATAGCTAGCCATCACACAACTTCAAAGCCGCACTCTAGCGTGGACTTAATCACTTTTCAACGGGCACATCTATGGGGTTCGAGTTACCACAAATTACGCGGAATGCAACTATGACTGATATGTGCTCAGGGGAAATTTTCCAGGGAAGGTTCTACACGCGGAACAAAAAGAGATTCTTTTCTTTCCCTTGGTGCTCTTCCTTTTGCGCCTTGGTACGTACGAATGCTGTATACCCGGATAAACTACAGCACGGGCTCTAGGTAAGCAAATTACCCTCTAGATGCAACCTTACGCCAATTAATTATTGACCACCTTTTTAGAATTAAGGAGGGATGGTATATTTTCCGCCTTTACATTGGGACCACTATCCAAGGAAAACAGTTGTTGATCACCTCCCAGCCTTTCACTCAATTGTCTATCTATCCACACACCTACCGACCAACCAACCTCCTGGCCGAGCAATAATTAGTAGCTACCAACCAACCTCCTCCCACGGTCGATTCCGCCCGCATTATCTCCCATCAAGGTCTGTCCAATCATCCATTAGCCGACACAACATATGTACGGATTATGACCGTTTTCATGCTAGTCCGCGTTCCAATCTCCGGGTATGCGCGTGTTAAGAAGCTTGATTCAGCGTCCTGGATCCACTCATGTGCACGGCTGAGACGGGCAAAAATCCGCTGCGTTGGCTTGTCTCTTTGATGAGAAACAAGGGGTTGTTTGTGGGGGGGGGGGGGGGGTGGTCGACGAATAGTAGACTGACAAGGGGGCTCCAGAGAGACATCTCGTCATAACGACTAGAGTATCGAAAAGCAATTGGCTATGGGGGGTTATTGTTGGCTGGCCGTCGTGATCTCGTTACTTTGATGCGTTAACGCTGACGTCGGAGTTCCTCGCCTGGTTTTAGACATCCAGTTATGTCAACTAGCCCAATATCCCCCCCTCGCCTGTCAACCCAATCAATCACCTTGAAAGTTGAGGTTAAACACCCTCCAGTTCGAAGGATAAGCGGCGGAAACCCTGCTTTCTTGGCCCACCCAATGGTAACGCCGTCTGAGTACAGGCTAAGGCCCTAAGAAACACTTGTTCCAGTTAAGCTTTTAATAAGGGGGCGCTTCCATGAAAGCGAGCAATGCCTGCAGGTGGGAGATGCTTGTTTAGCCGGCTCCACCCTTTGCGTTGTTGGCAATTTTGTGCCTTGTGAGAACTGTGGTTGGTTGCAGCCGGCCGGATATGAGTTGTCTGAGCTAATTATTTAACTACATACTGTCTTGTCAGGGTTCATGTCTGTACAGTAACTAGTTAACTGTCTGGCCCCCTTTTTCTGAAGTTGTTTTTTGGAAAATGGCGCATGGGAGAGTGGTGTGGTTGGTGGGTGTTTTGGCATGGGTGTAGACGGTTTTTTCTGTCATAGTTAACTAACTAGTATGTACATACATACAAGTGCAAGCTGACATGACGCCTTCAGGCTATGATTATATTGATCTTTTCTGCGCGAATATTACTCCCGGCAATTGATGGTAAAATTCCACGGAATTATCCCTGGTCTCCTACCTGTGTTCTAGTTTTACTAGAGATCCTGTGAAAGATCTGTCTTAGTTATCCCCTCGTCCGTTTTTTTTGGCCCAATTAGCGTGGTATGGTTAGCTGTATCAAAATATGGCTACTAAACCAATAGAATCACTCATTGATCTAACTGATCTATTTGATTGGCGCTTCTTCCTCAAATGTGGCTGTGATATTCTCAAGATGATAGGTAGGAATCTCCCATGAATACACTAATACAACTGAATACTGATAAATACATTGATTCTCCAATATATTTTTATATAATTTACACTACTGAAACCGCGCTAATTGGGCCAAAAAAAACGGACGAGGGGATACTTGTAACTACTCCCCTGCCTAACCCCCCAGCCTTGGTTAATCCAAGTCCTCTTTTCAATCGCCCAACCTCGAGTGCCCACAATTACTCTCATTTTCCAGCTTTAAACATAGTTTATATGTCAAAATCTTCTTCTATTCCTATCAGAATCTTCGCGAAGGAACGCACCATGTGCAAGAGCAGTTTACACAATGGCCACTGACCTAATATCAATGCCCTTCCGCATCTGCAAGAGTCTCGAGCTAGGGTTATGCCATTTTTGTACCCTTGATGACAATTTATTTTGCCTTCCTAGACTCAGAAAAAAGGCCACCGCTATGTGAGAGGCTTGTTCAGCCCTAAATACTCGGTTTGGTCAATTCTACCAAACTAGAAAAGGAGAATTCTTTGATCAGGAGTTAGGGTTTGGTTCGCCTCCTCATTTTAAAAGTCAAGGTGGCGATAAAGCAATGAACGGTTTGGGGGAAGTTTAGGGGGGTTGAGAAGACTGAGAATCTTCGGGTTAAATGATTCCCTTGTCAAGAGGGCGAGAGAAATGCGATCTGGTGCTTGTTTTAGACACAAGTCCTGGTTCCTCTGGTTAGGGAGCCTTCTACGACACTGAAATCAATAGTGTCAGCAGCTACTATCATAGTCCTCTAACAGGCAGCGCTATGTGAGAATACATATGATCGAAAGCTGTTCCGGAAGCGTGGTTGAAAAAAGGGGCTAATATAGAAGCAAACCATGTCCTAGACAAAATTGGGTGTCTATGATGTTCATATTGCATCGCTGGACACACTCCTTTTATGGTGGCAATTAGATGATGAAGACAACAACGGGTGGACCGTGTTGGTTTGCTCCTGGATTATAGGACCAAACCAAGTGTTCCAGATTGCCAGGGGATACCCCAGCTTATGCATGGGATAAAGTCATTCAATCGCATTGTTGTCAAGGTTATATCAGAGAAGATTGCATATACAAAGGTGTCAGATAGTTGTGAAAGCAGTTGTCTGTATTGGACTGTGCTTCATGGGGATAGGAGTGGATGGTATGGATGGATAGCCATATTCCAGGGCTGATACGTCTAAGCAATTAGGGGCATAGTAATGCAATAGTAAAAGATTTTCAATCAACATAAAATCAGGTTAATACCACACTATGCATTGCGTTCCCAGTGCAGCAAATCCATTTCCCCGACCCCCTTATGAAAAGAGCAACTCCCTCAAGCCCTCCCCCTCCACATACTCCTCCCCATAGCACTCCCTCTTGACAGACTCCACAGTCTCCCTATCCCCACCCGCCAACTTCCCCAAATACTCTTCCAGCACATAAATATTATCTGTCCACATCTCCGCCTCCCCCTTCCACCTCTTCACATCCGCCTCCTTCCTCTCCACCCCCCCTCCAACTCCACCATTCAAATACGCCTCCTCCTCCGCCTTCAACTTCGCCACTTCAGCCTCACTCGCAGCTTTCGCGGCAAACAACTCTGCCCGCTCCCGTTCCTCCTCCCTACCACCATCCCCAATATCACGCAGCGCAAGCATCTTCTTCTCTTCCAGCTCCACCACGACACGATCCAACTTCTCCATCTCTTTCAGCAGGGAACTTTTGACCTTCTCTCGTTCCTTCTTCTCCTCCCCAGCCCAGGCCCAGTACCAGTTCCCGCTGCCGATTTTCTCGACATGCAGCTTGCTGTCATCTGTCAGGGCCTGAATGTAGTCTTTAACCTGCATGCCGTTGATGGATGCGACGGAGGGGAGGCATTTTTCCAGATCCTTGAGCGTATGGCATGTGCGGGACGAGCGGAGGTGGTTGAGGATCAGCTGTTGTTTGGCGGCTGGGGGGAGGGATTTGGAGGGTGCCTTTGTCTTTTCATTAGTGTTTGAGAGGGGTTGGTGGAGGATTGGGGCAGAGTAAGGGGGGGAAGATGAGATGGATCGAAGGCAAAGGAAATGAAAGATGGAAACGGCATAATTAATCAAGATGTATGTGTATACGTACCATGATGCTCTTAGATGCTGGTGTGGATGCGTGATAGGGACTCTCTTGTGAGCGTTGGACAGAGTGTATAAGTTTCTAGTTTCCCCTGTTTGTGGTAATCTGCGTAGTCCTAAGAATTCGAGTCCGACGATTCTTGGGCTGATGTGCGACGAGTGGTGTTCTTGTGCTGTTGTTTGGTTGATAACGAAATCTCAGTCTCGCGGGAAGATGGCGCACCTTGGAACTTGAGCCTCATCCCTTTTCGGGTATGGGACCTTTCGGGATTCAGAGGTCTTCGATACACGGGGGAAATTGAAGATATCTAGCCCGGCGCCCGCCAGTCTCCTGGTAAATCCCACATAGAGGTTTTCTTCAGTTCGATCCGCAGCGTTGATTGATTTCTCCTGTTACTTTTGATCTAGATTTCCTTCCATCATTAGGAGGCAACCGGGCAGCTGAATAAGGGATCTCCAAGGAGAAGAATAGAACATCTTAATGAAACTATTCCGTATAGCTTATCCTGGCTGGCAATCCAACCTTGGCCAAACGTACCACTACGGGATTGAAATCGAAGGGGGTTGGGCAAAGGATACCTCGTTGGCAAAAACAGCCTGGGGGCAGGTAAAAGATCCCTCATAAGAGAAAACTCTTATCTGGCAGGGAGAAGAGAAAAAGAAGCAATGTTATTCTAACTTAGCTAGCTCTTGTAGTAAAGAGACACTATAAGAGTGAGATAAGTTAAAATATGCAACAATCAAATGATAAAACAAGCAGGTATTTCGTTTATATTGTAAAAATTATCCCATCAGTCAATCGCTGGAAACAGAACAAGACCATCCATCTCGCCCATTCTCGAGTCCTATCCGGTATAGATATGGGGAACACCTTCGTACTAGTTAAACCAGGCACGACGCGAGAGATCGAAGTCGAAGATAATATAGACGTCCAGCTGTTTGCCTCCCAAAGAAAGTCCCAATCGTAACAAGCACCAAGGGTTTCGTTTCAGGCTCCTACGGGGACAAAGCGTAAGTTAGTAGACTGATATTCACCATAATCTGAACCAAGGCCGTGATGGCACCGCTTCTAGAACGAGAGGGGTCCAATAAACACACGCCAACCTTTTTTGTAGGGATTTATGCATTTGTTGCCTAAGTTATTGCTGCAGTAGCAAGGTCTTGGGCATACTCCGACCCCCGTGCATTTCGCTTTTTCGCAGTCATCTCCCGCCCATGGCGGCGGACCTGGCTGTGCTATGTTTTTTTCGGCGGCAAGTGCGGCCACTGCCAAGGTGAGAATTAACCAAATGGACCGCATTTCGTCCCTCGGGTTGCTTGTCGTGCTCCTTTCGCTGGCTTGCCCACTCGGTTTCTAGGTAGGCGAAATAGGGATCTGGAAGGGAAGAAAGGTTAGCAATCGTTTTTCAAAATTATATGGAGATTATAGACCTTTCGTTAAAGCCCTAATCGCCGTCGATGAGAATAGGTGATGAGATGCACGGACTTTTAAGGACAGGCACAGGGGGAAGTTGGGTTTATATACCAAAAAAGTCGGGGGAACACAAGCGTTTCACGGTTGTTCTGGAAGTAATACAATAGTGCCATATCACCAATCAGTGTCATAGGAGGATATGCAAGTTTCGACGCCGTGCGGCTAGATCTCGCAAGGCATTTGGTTCGCCGCTTGGAGAACCAATGGGAGGGGTGCCAATGCGAATGAAGTTCCTGTTTCTGGGGATTTTCAGGTGCAAGTCTATGCACGAGACAAAGAATACAGCATAAATTTCGACAAAAACTGATGATAATGGCAGCACGTTATTCAGGAGAATACATGTTATTCAGGAGAATAGGGTGGACTTGAAGCTTGTTGGTATCACGCTGAGGGGGAATACCCCAGGTGCGTTTCGTATTGAACGCAAACGTCCTAATCTGTCAAATATGTCCTAACTCTCAGGCTCCATTGGATGCTCCGTGTCATCTCTGCGCCGTCTTTTTTTCCTGCTCTGCCTAGGTCTCGCCACTTCTTCTCCGCTGATTGCGCTACTACTTCCTACAGTCACTCGTTTCCGACCGCGGAGCTTAGACGGCATATGTGATGATAGTCCCTCTTCGGATATCTCCTCCCCTTCGACGAACACCATGTCACCGGTTTCACCCAGCGACTCATTCGCAGCTTCTTCAAGCAATATACCCAAGGCAATCAGAGCAGTTTCGTCCATACTCTGCCAATCCGTTTGTCCTTGGTCAAGGGTTGTGCTAGTGTAGAAATCGGACGCGTAGGTGTGGATAGCTTTTAGCGTATCCGATTCCGGAAGACTTCTTTCAGGCAGCAGGCGCTCATCGGCAAAGTAAAAGTCATTCTCTGCGTATCTGATAGGCGCATTCACACGTCGAAATAGCACTTCCTCTGGAGCGACCGGAACGGACGTGGACGGAGCAGGAGTGCGGTTGGGAATGGACTGTCCGCGAAAGCCGTCGGAAGAAACGCGTCCTACGTATAATCAGTGCCATCACTCAATAAATCCAAAATGAGAAGATTCATACCGGCCACAGCATCATATAGGTTGGCATGCCGTCGTTGGTTCAGTCGGGGCAATCGATCTGGCGACGACTGCGGCGGCTGAGGAATGTCGCCCGAGGCATTGCGACTCATGGCAATAAATCTGCCAGAGATACAAATGTTGGAATCAGCTCATAGACCTCGGGAGTTGATCCTTGGAGGGAGCATCTGCTTCTGTCGTCGTTCCTTTCCGCTTGAAACTGGCGACAAGCTCTCCAACCGAACTCCGGGCCGACCTTTCTCCGCCCATGACTAACCAGCAGACTGAACCTCCATCAGCATCCATTGAGGATTTATTGGCATCAAAATCTCCTTCGTACATACCTGAGGAACAAGGGCATCAATACAGGGAGATATATATATTCTGATGAATGAATTCATATCTGCTGAATAGATCCCAAGGATCTATCAGCCCGTCCGCCTTCCATACTGCACAAAATACCCGCCTCACCCACTGCATAGAGCCCGCACCAGGCGTCAGATTTTCGAGCCTCCCTGGGCCACCCCTATCATTAGACCAAGCAGCAGGACAAGCTGTGCAAACTAGGGGAGGATGTGAAGAACCAAATGAGGTCTGGGCCCATAGGGCTGGCGTTAATGTGCTGACTGTTGATCAATATGAGAAACGCTTGTGTGTATCATTTTACTCTCTACATTCGGCCATCGCGAATACGCCTGCTAAATTTTGATAATGTAGTATGGTATCTGGCGGTGCGGATGCGTCCATTCATCTTTGGGATCTAGAAAGTCGTGGTTCTGAATTGAACCACCTTCATAAATCTGTCGCTTCGGTGAAAAAGTAACCTCCCAAGCCCCATTTGCTGTCATCAGGAGCTCACTGTTCTCTAGATCCACCAATTCATCAGCGCACACGCATGCATTGACTTCAATTTCAATATACCCGTTTGACCCTTCTCCATCAACTATATTGACTACCTCGCATGACACAACATTAAAGCTATCTTCGCTTCAACCCACCGATATTGTCCCAGTGCATACATTCTCACTGCACTCGACCCCATACTCTCATTCGTTTTCGTCGCACCCTTCGTCCCTACTTCTAATCGCAGTTGGAACATCAGACAAGGCCGTGAGACTGCTCGACCTTCGATCTGGACTGGGTACCCATTCGCTGCCCGGGCATACCTCGGGTGTTTTATCCGTATGCTGGGCTCCACATCACGAACACCTGCTAGCATCGGCTTCCAAGGACAATCGGGTCATACTCTTCGATGTCCGACGTGGAGGCCATAATTCTGCTGTTGCTTCACTTGATATGGAGGATGCGGTTGGTGTTCTTGCTCCCCATAATGCTCCACCTACGTTTCACTGCCGCAAACCCTTTGTTCCTGAAGCTCGTGCTCACAATGGGGCTGTTACTGGTGTGCGATGGACGTCAAATGGCAGCCACCTTGTTACCGCAGGTCAGGATGCTCGAATTAGGGTCTGGGATGCCTCGACAGGGGCAAATGCTTTGGCCCACTTCGGCCCCCGCATTCGCAATAGTGCGTCCCTTCATCTCGCGGAGCGAGCTCCTTTTATTCTCCCTACGAATATTGCTGGAATAGGGCACGAGACGCTCCTTTGGCCAAATTTCAGTGACCAGGACGACAAAGGAGAAATTTTCATGTTCGAACTTCGAGATGGCACGTTTATTAAGCGCCTAAAGCTACCAGGAATTCCTAGCTCGCGGCAAAAATTGCGAGGAAAACCTACAGCGCTCAGCGCTGCGCGAATAAATGATATCGCATGGCGCGGCAATGGGGGATCTGGCGAGGGAATGGAAATGTACACTGCCCATGGGGATGGAACCATTAGAGCCTGGCTCTCCAGGACCGTAGACGACGAGGAAGATGACTCCGACCTTGAGGAGGAGCTTGGTGAGAAGAAACGGAAACGGGACGTTCTAGGGGAAGTCTACCGTGGGTTGATGGACCAAAATATTACTTTCACCTGAATTTCCAAGGGAAAGGGAATTCATCGGGTATCACATGGGTGGTTACATGCATCGGACTATCTTCCAGTACAAACGTACTGTTTGTTTTAACTTTCTTTGTTTAATTGACAGTGCATATTTTCGCGCCTTTTCGATCCATCACCACAAACAATGATCCTAAATATGCGCGGAATCTCGTCGCCATGAACCCAAAATTCTTGAACCATGGCTACAGTCCTATACGTGCATGTATCCCATCAAGTGCCTCCTAAGTACCTCTCACTTTGAGACCCTTATCCGCATATCTTATACCCACATGATGGCATCCGGCCCAATACCAAAATATGGCGGAACGCCCAAAAACCAGGCCTCAAGCAAGCCTCAAATGAAACACACCCTAAACTAGACCTTGAGGATGAAACAGCCCAGCTAAGTGATACCCGTCTCGTGCATCCCTTGCACTTGAGTAACGACTTCTATGATCCCCTTTACCCCGGAGTGCATGGATGCTAGAAGCACCATTGCGCGAACAAATACAGTCTCTCGCATCTATAATCCCAGACCCCAAATCCTCCCCCATTCTGAGTCTAGATCCAAGGAATTACCTCCCATTACCCAGCCAAAAAGAAAAATGAAAAAAGGAAAACATCAGCACCGCGGGCTCCCGTTTCAAAAACCATGGCCCATCCCAGTGCGGAAAATCAAGCATCTAACCATCGGCCCGCCTTTGCGGCTATCTATCCATGTATCTCCCCAACGATCTACCCGTGTCCCATGAAACGAACGCGCCCACCCAGGTTTTGCGGTTCTCGCATTCCACGCTGATAAAACTGCTAGAATTTTCCAATAGCCTGGAAAGGGAAAATGCAAAGCAGGCGGAGATCATGTATGCCAGGCACTGTTATAAATAGGGAGTCTCCCGGATTGGTGGCCAGATACTCGGAACCGCATGTGGGAACGCATATGCATATTTCCATACCTGGTTTAAAGGTATTGCCAAGCATTTTTGGGGACTGGAGACGGGTAGCATCTGGGTATACATGCAGGAGGGATTGATTGCTCAAAATGTAGCTTTACGCGCTTGCATATTCTTCAAAGAGGCCTATGGAGGCATGGAATGGGCCAGAAAGTAATATCTAGCTTTCTCACCGCCATTAAGAAAAATCCATATCTTGCATTTCTCTATTCCTTTCGATCTGCTTTGGCATGCATGGCTATAACACATTATATGTGTGAAAAAGAGTGCATTAAGCAGGCACATGTGCAGAATACTGGTTTTATGGGATAAAGTATTTCATATCCAGCATAAACTAATTGAGAAAATAAATGTGTGCAAAATAACCTAAAAGGGCTTCAGGGGAAGGGGAAGAGGGGGTTATCAGATATGGGTATCTAAATATGAATGAATTTGAAAAAAGAGGTCTGAATATCCATCAATTCATCTCCCTTTCATTTCATTCCTCAGCAGGCTCTTTAAAAACGAGCGTCTCATCAACTTTGTCATCGTCATCATCATTCAACAAAACATCATCACCACCAGCAGCACAGCATCATGCCCATCCGCCATATCACCCCAACCCCCACCCACCTTATCTTTGCGATTATGGTACAAATGGACACAACACTCCTATGCTTCCTTCTAACTAATCCATCCAGCCAGCCCTCTTACTGTAATATATTTCCTCCTTCCTTCCTCCTTTTATTCTTCACATGGCCAATAATTAGCCAGCCGGTACACACAAAGGGGTCAAAAGATGGACAGCCCGTGAAAAGAAGAAGGGAAAAGCCGCCACTCGCCCTCATCGTGACAACAACAAAATTTAGGTAAGAAGGAGGAAAAGAGATAGAAAAAATATATAAGAATATGAGTAATGCGCCCGACCAACCTAGCCACCTAATTGCGCCATTACCATGCAGATAGCCTCCAGAACAATATGCAAAAGGTGGGTGATTTTATTGCAGCGAGTGTGGGGGGAAAAGGGGAAAGGGGGGGGGGGGGTTTATTCGCTTATATCGGAGGTAAAGAGCCAATGGAGATAGGGCGTTCGAAGAAGCCAGTATAAACTCGGTTTGGGGGGGGAAGTGAGCTTCGGAACCATGTGTGCGCTTTTACAGGAGCGTATAGCCCAACGGAAGTCCAGGCAAATAGTAAATATTGCCAAATTTTTGCTCTGGAGATTTGAGGGAGAACGAATGTTATCGGCCGTCGTTCTGCAGCCAGTAGGGTGGGAGAGGAGCCAATGGGATTGGACATTCGATTGAGCGTTCGTGCGCGTCGGGGGTGTGTAGTATGGTCAAAAAATCAAGACCACTCAAACCAATAACAATAAAAATTATGGAGGGGATGGCCATGATAATGGCTTCCCGGAACGTTGCAGGCCAACTCTCAAGATCAACTTGAGCTGTCGGTACCTGTCTAAACCATGAAAGAGTGTATGTTCGAATCGAATGCCAAATACCGAGATATTTCCCACCGGGCGCAATGTCCTTTTCTATGTCTATGCCTCTTTTTGAAAAAGCCGAAATAAAAGACATGGTGATGCATTTTCGAAGGCGATCCAGCCGATTTGAACCGGTCGAAATCAATTCGTTGGTTGGTTCTATCTAGAAAAGAGTGACGCCAGTGGGGGATCCTCTGCTGGGGGCATATTCCAGATGAAGGGGAATCTGTCGCGAATAGAACTATAAACATAATCAAATGAGTAAGTAGTTCCATCCGCGTTGCTCCATAACGTCCCGCCAGTGAACGTTTGGGAGCTTCGGCTGTTGGTCCTCCTCCCCTGACACATGAACGCTTCCACCTGGAGTGGTTGAAGCAGAAACCGGCGTAGGTAAGAAGGGCACTTCAGTGGATCCCGGTACGGCATTGTCGGCGATTTGCCAAACTTCCTGAAGCAAGCAAACCATGCGACCAAAACTACCAATCCCGGCCTGGTTACCGAGGCGCTCAATTCGACGCTGAAACATGGTGCGGAACGGGCTATCTGGTGTGGAAAACGCACCACAGATGAGAAATGGCCAAACAAGCGAGCGATCAAATCCATCGGGCCCACTGGGGATCAGATTTATCAATTCGGAAAAGTCGGCGATCAGCCTCATCGTGCCAGCTTGTCCTCGATGGAAGCCTGGAACTAGACTGCAAAGGTATACGCGCGCTGCGAGACGGAACAACGCTGTCATATTCCTCGAAAGTTGTCGTGCCCTGAGAACACCTGCATCTGTAACTGGGTATACGAGAGACCCTGGGGTTGGCTCGGTGGTATCGAGTTGGTGGGCGAGAGCGGTGATGTGCGCGCAGAGCTGGATATCATCGACACAACCTTCAATCTTAAGAGCATCCAGGCAAGAGATTTCCGAGATCAGATACATCACTTGGTCTTCACAGCCCATCAGTTCACAGAGGCCGGAAGCGGAAGCGCTGAGGAGTTTTGTGCGATAAACGTGGGCACATTGGGGCGTTTTTCCAAGCATGGTAGAACCTAGGATATCGATCCAAGCGACCAAGGTCATGTTGAATGGCGCCTGTGTGTTCCAATTGTCAGTCTCGAGCAATCTATTTGGAAGATTGAGCCTAGTGATCAACTCGGTCACCGGTTGGAAATGCGAATGCCAGGGGATATCAAGCAGGACGTCATTTGGGCTCCCAACCGAGCACTGGAATAGAATCATGCCGAGAATCGCATCTAGGATCTGGCCGTTGTCAGAGTCATGCGTCAGAGCATCGTTAAGCTCCTTCACTGCCTCCCCGCGATGGTTTAGAATGGCATTATCGAACTGTTCCCCATTCTTACCATCTGCGGACTTCAAATGCATGGCGGCAATGCTTAGACAGCAGTGAAGGTAGGCCTTGTTGCACTGTAACGCTGGTATAACAAAATCTGCTCGAACGGTTCCCTGCTCTCGAGTTTCCAGAACGGGGAAGATAAGGCGGATGACGTTCTCCAAGAAATGGTCCAAAAGACGGCGATCACCATCGTCAAGGTCGAACATATCAGCAATGGCTGGCTCATAAGGAGTAGCGAGATATCTGGAGTCGAGTGCCTCTGGAGAGGCAAAAGATTCTCTGCAACTCTCAAAATACTCTTGCTGAATCCAGTCATTGTCAGGAAATGCTGGCAAGGTGGCATGAGACGATGGCGGCTGGAAGGTGCTAAAAGTTGATATTGAGGAGTCCCGTCGAGTGGGTATGTCGTTGACATACAGCTGTCGTTCCGTCTTGATATCCACCTCGTATGGTGGCGCTGTCCCATAAAACGCGGCAGCTTCAAAATGAGGAGTTTGTAGCTGGGAGGCAAAAGGGTCAAAGGGGTCCTGTGCAGCGAAATGGCCGTATTCGTGTTCCAGGGAGAACTGTGAATCGGCGGAGGGCGCGCGAGTTCCGCTCATATCATCAGAGAATGCATCCACCGTGGGAATGGAATGCGATAAGCTTGGTGTGGTATGTGTGCAACTGCTTGAGCGGGTCCCCGCAGTGGCCTTCTCGTTGAGCTTGGTGTTCTTGATGACTTCCTTGATATTTTCCTTTTGCGCTCGTCGCTGTTCGTTGTTTCCCCACCACATAGGCCGCTTGTATTCGCATTTCAACTTGAGATTGTTGCAGGCTTTGCAGACAGGTTTTCCTTCGTCGCACTTCTTTCTTCGGAGGCGACAGGTAAAGCAGCCTAGACAGCGATGTTAATTGGAAACTTTTAAGATAGGGCTTGACGGGGGGATTTGACATATAGACATACCTAGGCGGGATCGTCGATGAGTCTTGTCGGAGGTTTTTGATGCTGCCGGTTTTGGTACTGCAGACTTGCTTGAAGATTTGGAAGGAGGTTTGCGCGTGTTCTTTGTAACCTTTCCAGCAGGATTTGGCGGTGGCCTGGAGGAAGCCATGTTTGCGGGAGGCGTCGACGCCTTGGTGAGGGGTGCTATGGTTGTGTACGACATCGTAGGATCGATTGGATCCACAGTCGACGGTATATATTCTCCTTATTTCAATACCCGACTTTGCAGGTTTTAGAATAGAGGAAGATATAGATATCAGGGAGCGGCAGCGTTGTCGTAAACCTAGGAGTAAACTTGTACTACGGAGGCAGGCGACGAGATCGGATTGCTTCGAATATAGTATTAGCGGAAGCACGAATGCAATGAATGGCAAAGCTTGACCAGCAGGCTTTGATAGTGGATTCTGTCGAATTGGGGGAGGAGAGACGACAGATGACGAGGGTAAGGAGGAGTCTCAGCAATCTGAGGTCGCTCTGCCATGAAGCTCTCATGTTTTGATTGTATAGGGCATGAAGAGTTTAAGAGTCTCCTGCGATAGCCTCTCGGCAAAATGGCTGTTTCTATTTTTTGACCATGTCTGCGGATCAGATCCGGGTGTACACCCAAAGGGACTAGTCTGAGGACAGGATGCAGCCCACGATGGCCCTGAGCGGGGAGAAAGGGGGGTTGACCAGCGAATGAACAGGGAGGTTTGACGGAGCAACAGTCCTATTGGGCGTCTACCAACAAGTGGTAAACATGATCATGCCTGATTTCTGCGAACCGCCCTAAAAAGGGGTGGCAGGGGTCGGCGGGAGATGCGAGCATCCTGCTGGTCAATCGAACAGAGCGTGAGATGAAGGAGGTCGGACTCGGCGTGCGATAGGCTGAGGGCGGCTTGGTTAGGGCAAGGATGCAGCTAAAAATTGATCACAGCAAGGTCCACTCACGTAGCACTGGCCTCAACTGGGCCTCTGGAAACTTTCCATAAAATGGTTGCAAAAAGGAAATATTAATGAACCACCTTTCAAAGTTTCCTATTTCGAGCCACACGATACATGGTCATACGCGATATGTTCCGATCTTCCTTCGGCTTGACTCGTCCATGTAACGAGCATGCACAGATGGTAAGCTTTCCACCCTCGAGCCTGCTGGCATTAGATTAGATCTCCAGAGTTGGTGAGTATTAACGATTGTGTTCGTTATAGCCATCCCCCTTAGAGCTACTCTATCCTCGTCGTGTACACCGAACAGCATAGATTATGCTCGTGCATACAAAGGCAATACAAGCAGTACATCATCGTCGAGGAGTCCTGTACAGTTATCCTTGTCCAGGACTTTGTCCACCGCCGTCCAAATTATGAATACTGTACTTCTCAACACCGCTTCGGTAAATGGCGGCGACGGAAAATAAATGTGCAATCCATATATTATGCAATTTCCATGACCCTTCCGAGCAAGTTTGAAAATTCCCTAGTTTGCTTCGTTCCATACAAGACACCTCGGTTGCGAGGGAATGGCCCCGTGGCCTTCCAGGTATCGTTCTTCCATTGACTGGAGCTATCAGGTCCAATATAAACGAAATTAATCGGTGAAAATATTGACCACTCAAAGCGAGAGCCCAAGTACCTCCTCCGCCGGGTTTGGGTGACGGGAGACATCACAAGATCCCGCGTGGTCCGTGGAGAGAAAAAGCGGCACATATCGTCATTTCGCCCATCCAGCAGCTCTGAGGATTTCACCTATCAATCATGTTAAACGAGAAATACCGTAAAGCGATACAGAATAGCTGGACCAACCAGGCCACACCACTATCACGGGGTTACTCAAAATCAGGGCGGGTACATGCCAAGACATGCATTTCAGCCCTCGATTCGATCGACGAGCTCGAGCCATATGCCGTGTTGTGCAGGGACTCGGGCACTCCGCAGCCAACCGTGCCAATCTGGATGCGAGTGGAGCAGCAGGGATGCCGCTAGCGCTTGTACAAGATACTTTCTGGCTCCGCGCATTCGTGCAGAGAACCGGTGTGAAGAAGGCGATGACGCAAGTCACTCGGACTTCGGGGAGAAGGGAGACGGCTTGGCGCAGAGCTCAGACGTGATTAGACATGCATGAGGCTCGCCGCCAAGTGGGGCCCGTATTCTATTAAACTTTCTGGTACGCTGCCCCACTCCCCCGTCCCGTCCAACCCTAAATCCGAGCTAATCACAACCACCTTGTTCACTGCAGGATGGTTGGCTGCAAGCTAATATTCCCTAATTAGTAGCAATTAACCGCCCGTTGCTCAAACTCTCGATTCTGTTAATTAGCTTGCATTTCTAAATTAACTCCTATTTCCTGCAAATGTAACCAATAACCATGCCGTTCTGCATGTTACCATATCACAATCACATTCACTATTGAGACTAATTAACTTACTACCAACCTCTTTGTCAAACTTAACTGTTATTTCTATTAATAAATTTCCCCTCTTCTGGAACTCCTTACCCCTCATTTCCTTAAAATAGTAGCATAATTAGCAACAATTTTTGTTGCTCCCCTCTTCATCCTCGGCGCGCCAAGAGTTCCATGCAAGCCATTGATGCCGGAGACTTGATTCCTTCACAGTAATATCCTAACCTGTCAGATTGATATGGTCACATTGCTAGTTGAGATTGAAACATTGAGCAAATAGGAATCCCCTGAAGGAAGGAATGGCTAATCTTCTCAAAGAATACTTCATTGCGCGAGAAACACAGTTTTCTAGAGAATAGCACTCCAGATGTCCTACCTCATTGCATGTTCTCTTCAAAGATTTGGTCTGATTTCTATATTTCATGCAAAAAAAAAATATTTCTCGCCTCATTTGTCCTTTTCTGCATCGCGAGACTCTTTCCAAAAACCCCTCTTCCTATCTCCTATCTCCATCATCCCCACATCGCTTCTCTCCTCATTGCATTTTCCCGCCTCTCTTTTCCAAGGATGTGCAAAAAGAGCCGAGCTAAACTATGCCAAAAACCGCCCTGCATCTCCGTTGGTGGCCTTTTTAGCTTACAAGGTATTTTAGCGATATTCAACAAGGATGAGAAGAATCAAAAAAGGTTAAACCACCCTGTTAATGATCTACCGGACGTATGATTGCAACTCCGCGCCCGATGATAGACAACCTAGGTCGGTCCATCACAACGGCGGTTTTTTTTTTCTCTCCTCCATTCTTTGCTTTTGTAGTTGTCTTTTTTTTTACCGTTTCATCCGCTGGTCAAATGTGACATCGTTGGGGTTAGATACGAGTAGAGTTGGAAAACACCATTCTTCTCAATTGGCATGGTATGCTCAATTGACTATTGCCGGCCTGTTATTCCCTCACTTCTTACAATTTTCTTTGTTGTTGCAGGGGCCCTGAAAATCGTCCGGTGGGGGGTTGAAAATCCAACAAAGATGACAGATTATCCACGAGCGAAGAAGGATCCTACCCCCCACTCGACCGAGGTTTCTCCATGGCAATTTCTGGTAGTTCAATTTTGCCCTGGAGCTCTCCAAATTATCCGCAAAAGAACATTGGTGCTTATCGGCAGCGGAAGAAGTGTCTTTTACAAGTACTCTTATGCTTCTTCGCGCAGGTAACTGGAAACATACGGATACTACGACGGTGACAAGTAGAGCTTGATATATATGTCCATTCACCATTGGCAAGCTAGAAAAATTCCTGCATGCCTCATCTAGAAAAGTATGATAGGGAGAGCGAGAAGTTTTAAAGCTTCCGCTATCACTTGATTTAAGCCTTCTATCCAAATAGCACATACCATCATGATGGAATTTCTTTACTAAAATATAATTATATCCATTATTCCAGTAAAGCGTGGTTCTTGTAGGCTATATTTATCATGTCGAGTTCGTCAAATATATACATATATATCTGTATCTACACTAGTAACACAGTTGCTAGGACGGGATTTCAGAGCAGTAAATCATGAAGACAGATATAGGAGTCGATAGAGAGATTTCTTTGACGGCATGATGAGTTCATTGGAATCCACTATAGTTCAAATGACCCTCGTAACTAAGGGGGCATTTTTAAGGTTGAAGATTCGAAGTAGCTTCAGGGCGACTTACTTGGGAATAAACGTGGAAACATTGCAACTGCATTCATGCAGTATGAATTATCTCTTGCACATTGTTATTAATGTACAGCTGCCCAAGATATCCAGTAAAACAATCCACCGGCATAATAGGAGAGATCAAAAGGAAGGGGGCCACAAAGATGAATCGCGTGTAGACGCAACAGTATCCCATAAACGGTCAGGTTCGTGGATACCGCGTCTTCAGACACATCGGGCCCTAGTAGAATGAATCACATACTTGAACTAGCAAGAATCGCACGAACTACATTATCCGACACCCCTATGACATCGGGGGATCGCAATACCATGTCTCATGCCGGGTTATGATCGGGGTCCGAACCACATCCTGCTGCGTATGACGGCATGATAGTGTCACCACAGCTCTTCCCCAAACGTGAGATACAGAGCAGGGGCCCATGATGCTCATGGGGGCTTTATGCAAGGCTCTCGTTGATACGTGTTGATTAATCGTCAAGGGGAGCTGTTCAGTTGGGGCGAAAATGGATCCATCCAAGTATATATCTTTCGCCCCAGGGGGCGATATTGGAACGATTGTTTTCATAGACAGAATAAGAACATGAGAAGAGCTAAAGCGTGAATGCATAAGAATTCACGCAGCTTTTTACCTGGGATAGAATTACGCATGGCATCCTGTCTTGACATGGGACGTGGTGAAGCCACGTAGATAGGAGCTGATCTGATATGCCCCCATTTCACAAGGTATTGAATGCTGAAAATCAAACCTCTAATCGGCCATGAAAAACCGACATGCTACGTGCTCCATAGAAAACAATTTCTGACCACTGATACCAAGACTGTTGGCCGTTCCCTCCCATCGCACAGACAATGGCGGTGTATTGAGACATGGCATGAACTGCAAAAAGGACAAGTGCCCAATGTTCGCCTGGGGGACAAGGAGTGAAACCTGGCACAGCTCATACTGGACGGTTCGCACGCAGCTTATGCTGTACAGCAAATAGAGGAGGTCTCTGTCTGTAGCAAAGGGAGAAAAACAAAAGGAATAACGAACAAAACAGGAAACGGAAAATTATCGGCGAAGAACCAAGCAGATGTAGAGGGGTATATCCTGATCTGCAGACCACAGCTCACGAGCATGCATTTTAGCTTGCCATTGATGTCACCTTGGCTCCCTTGAAGGTAAGCTTCGCCGCTCGCGAAGTGATGATAGCTTTCGTCCGAGGTCGACAAAGTATTTGTGACATTTCCCCTCACGCCACCACTCGCTTGATAGCTCTGGAAACGCAGGGTTCTTGCTGGACGTTATGTCAAAGCTAGCTAGCTAGTTTGTGATGTGCGTATTCGCCCAAAAAACTCAATTGCGAATGTGATAACGCAAACATTTCACCGCTATCGCCATGCTCTCAGACCTCCATATGCCATGGGGATTGAAAGGCAAACCCCGAAAAGATACGAGGATGGAGGTCGGAGAAATCCTGGAAGAATGATGTGCGTTTCAATTCGAACTGGGCTACTGAGAGCTAGATAAAATTAATTAACGTGGATGAGGGGGAAGTTTCTTGCGTCGAGAAAGCTAGGGTCAGTTATCATTTGTCAGAGCTAGCTTTCGTCTTCCCCTCTTTTTGAACATGGAAAAGCCCCCCCAAAATCAAGAAGGCGTTCTAGGTCCATCCCACGGCCCAATTTCAGCCGTTGGCGTCTTCAACCCACACGGTGGCCTGGAAAATTTTTGTCCCGCCCCCTGCTATCAAACCTTGGATAGTTAATCATTAGCAAATCACAAACCAGAGAAAAGAGGAATGACACCATGCACCTTTTAAAGCAGAACCTTTTGCAACACTGTTGATTTCTTTTCTTTTCTTATTCTCGTTGCTATTGTCTCTACCAATGCAACCTCGAGCATCTGTGCGGGGTTAATGATAAATAGCCAAAGCTAGTAGGATCAAAATTTCAAGGTCCAGCGAAGAGTTAACATTGACAGGCTTATGCAAGGATGAGCTTAACCCTATTTTCTAGAAAACATAGCTTTACCTAATATCACAATAAAACCTAGATTTCTCACGAAAGTATAGTATCCTGGATAGAAATGTCAACCCCCGAATGTTACGTCATGCATAGCTGCACAGAGGGAAAAAAACAAGATGGGATGCCGTCACCCCGTTAAGAATATATCTGTCAGGTACTTAATCAATATTGCATCGATGTTATCCATGTTTCGGCATCCATTGGAGTTACCGTAATGACATGGGAACCCAGAAACCAAACCTTCACTAAAAAATACATGGTTTGAGATTAAAGAATAGCGATATCGCAAGCACCGCATTTCGATTTCCCTAATATTGTCAAAGCACAAATACTCGGTGCCGGCGGATGCACCTCGAGAGGCTATCGCTGCAGTATCCTACATCCGTCGACATGAAACCATTTAGGAGGCCACACATGGTCCGGCAGTAAAAAGGTGATGGGCACCATATCTCCCCAAAAGAGGGAATGCATAGCAAAGACCAAAAAGAAGTATCCAAAACGTTAGGAAAAGTGCATAAAGCTTCAATGATCAATCATCCACTTACCAAATAGACTCAAAAGACTCAAAAATGAAGGAAAAATGGAAGTTGGGGGCCGTCCGCATGGTGCAGGTGTCCGTATATATGTAGATGGTCAGCGGCAGCATGCTGGAGATCGTTCAATATGCACCACACGCAGTCACACCCACCTCCACAAACAGCCTCCCCAGAGTCATGAGAGATATCATGTGTTTCAACACACATGCAAGTCGTGGTAAAAGACAAACGTCATCCGGTCCCTCGGAAAGGGAGAATGATTAGTATGCTCCTGGGAGCAACGTGACCAAGGATGAAATTTGAGACTCTTGGGATTGAATATTCAGAAAGTTAAAGGCACAATTGAAAGGGTGGTTGGCGGCAGGGACGGGCCATTGCGTTGAGGAAGAGCAGTCTTCCATGGTACTCGTTAACGCCATTGTACGGTGAGAGCCGAAGCTGTGAAAATGATTTCCTAGCCATGAGTCCCTAGAGACCTTGCTCCCTCCTTGCAAAGCTGCTGTGAAGGTAGTTATTGAGATCCAAGCATGTAGTTAGCATCCCTTTTTTGGCTGACACGCATTTCGATTTATCATTTGATGGAAATTGTGATAAGCTCGAACCCCGAGTCGATTGGACGGGAAGATAATCTTTGACAATCCCATGTGGCGCACAAGGCAAATAAAGGTTTCGTTTCAACCGTCAGATAAACTTCTGCGCGGGTTGTCAGCTAGTGCAAATCATACATGTGGAGCAGAAGCCTTGCGATGATGTGATCTGGGAAAAGATTTTTTCCATGCTTGTGCCAGCGCCCAAGCTGAAGCTAATGCGGCCATGGCGTGTGATGGCGACGATTGCATCTTTCCGTTGTTAAGGATACAGATCATCCATGAAAACTCCACCTCCGTATCCGTATGTCAAGAGCTTTTGAAAGCTGGCGGTGAGCTCGGATTTGCGCTTTAACTGAGGGGATTGACCTCATCTGATCATAAAGTGATAAGATGACGTCGACAAAAAATGCGCAAAAGGTCACACTATCCGGATCGTGGCGAATTACTCCGAGAAGACCCATTTTTGGTTCTTCTTCTGAGGTTGACAGATAGATGGTTAATAGCCTTGAGAAGAGCTGAACAGGCTGGTTGGTTGTGGAAGATCTTTGGCTAAAGAAAAGCGCCCGGATAAGCCCGCATGACCGAAAAAACATGGGAGCTATTCTGTACTAACTTAATTAGGATAATTAGCTGCAAATAAAAATAGATTTGGTGAGAGAATAACGACTAATTAATGACTGTTCTTCTGCTTTATCTTTTCGTCAGCTTCATCCCCAGGAATGACTGGAGAAGGGATGAAGGTTAATAATAATAGCATAACTCACCAGGAGGGCGGTCTTGGAGGATTTTATTCAGAGGGTGAAAATGCCTCCAGATGGATTGAAGGTCAACTCCTCCGTGGGGCAAAAAGCCAAGTACCGATAGGTGCATATCCGCAGCTAATTTGTGAAGAGGAATGGGGCCGCAGTGACCCCGCTGGGCCACACAGGGTACATCCAAATGAACTGCAGAAGTTGGGGCCACAATTTGAGTGGTGCAAATAAGACCACATTGGGCTTCTCCTACATTTCATTAGTGTGCTCATTGGCTTGTTGTATTTTCCGTGGATAAAATCCGTTTTGCTGTGTAACAGATTCCGCCGTATGTCTCTGGGCCCGGAGTTTACTGCATGTCTCTTATGCGACCGCCAGCCGGGCCATCCGCCGTCTTTCCCAACCGCATACATACCGATGCCGACAGAGAAGATGGAGATGAATTGTGCTTCCTAGTATCTGTGCGATTTCCTGCAGGTTAACACACCATGTAGGAATCGGAAATCATGTTTGCTGAGGATGCGGGATCTTGCGATCAGCTCTC
This sequence comes from Onygenales sp. PD_10, assembly GCA_032988465.1. Taxonomy (NCBI): domain Eukaryota; kingdom Fungi; phylum Ascomycota; class Eurotiomycetes; order Onygenales; species Onygenales sp. PD_10. Next base: position 85,215 of record JANTQH010000100.1, read on the forward strand.
AATATCCTGACCGTCACATAGTGTTGATATCGATCGATCGGCCACCGTTTTTTCAAGGTTGTTTCGGGGTAATCATTCTCAGAAACATCCAACCAAATTGAACCAATGTCGATGAAACGAAACGTCCGGAAATAGTAAACTCTGAGCACGAAAAAAGAAAATACAGTAAAGCGACTCGAGTCAACACCACGAGCGTCGAGATGGGATGGATGAAGGTCAGATCCAGTCGCTCTGCCAACGATCAACGATCAACCACGGTTGCAAACATATTTCCTCTTCCTTTTTTAGGGGCGCGTAACCGAAACTGACTTCTGGCTTCCCATTCGCTGTGCCCTTGGGCCGCTCTCACTCCTTCACACCAAAAAGTGACAGAGAACTCTGTTCAGCCAATGGGATGGCCCAACGGCGGGCGCGATGTGATGCGTCTGCAGATTCGAGCATCCTTGGCCTCGAGTTCCATCCATGCTCCATGCTAGCAATTGCCCGGCCAGTTAGCGGCGAGTAGCGATCAAAACCAGGAAGCATCATTGGTGAGCCACGGCGGATTTACCTTTGTCAAATGCGGCCTCTCCCTTGCGGCCGCTAATTTTTTCCGTGCTAATTGGCGGGATAATCTATAATTAACCTCCTTTTCATCATGCATGTGTTGAGAATGGCCTCCTCTCCTGGGGGCGGCCTGCATGCTCGTTTCCCCCATTCCGAACTGCACTTCATCGTATCCCTGTAGGCACTAGAGGACGTCTCTGTCCTGTAAGAGTCGAAGGAGACTTCTTCACGGTGATGGCCTGATACTAGTTGCTTGGGTGGTGAGGTCACTTTGTCACTTGCTTCCCGCCATGCGATTTCCCCTCCTCGCAAGTCACATCCATGCAAATCCAACCGAAACGTCCGGACGAAACGTGCATACTGATAGGGCATGTATGGGACAAAGCAAAGTATCCAACTTGTAGTCCCGAAGTACCCTGCTGACCCCGCTGGATGTACCCATTCCAGCCCCAGCACATTTTTTTGTGCCCCCAATGGTACATGTTGGATACCAGCCTTCCCAAGTTCCCCCCCATCCGAAACACGACCGGAGCCCTAACGAAAAGGCGCCGTCTACATATACCTCCAAGCGCCCACCTCAACCACCCTTCCTAGAAGGCTCCCCCCTTGATGTGACCTTATTTTTCGCTCTTGATATACCCAGTCCCCTTTTATTTCGTTATATATTGTTATCATTACCTCTCCAGACGTAGAGGCGCTTTGATAGTTGCCTCTCTCCTCCCAGTTGCTAGAAAAAAACGTAGAACCGGCGACGGTTGCCCAATTTCCTTATGCTGTTGAGATAAACATTGTTTTCCACCGTTGTTTCTTACAACTGGTTCATTTTCCTAAGTGGGATCTTTGATTTTTCCAGTCATGGTAAGTTTCTGGCATCTCTCCGTCGCAAGAGCAAGGGATTTGGCTAATTTGCCTTACTTACAGGAGGCGCCAATTCTATTTCAACCGAGACAGTCATTCGGGGGCGTGCAGATGTTGCAGAAGTCGACAGCCAACCACATGTCATTTCTCTCCACACGATCGTACAACTCAAGGCCGCTATCGGAAGCAACAGAGATATTCGACACTGATTACGAGGCGGAGTACTCTCCGGTAGATGACTCCCCGCGGCGAAGTGTCGAGTCTGTAAGTGAAACCCATACAAAAAGACTTTGAACCCAAGTTGCTAATAGGACGTAGTTTGGCACTGATAGCGCAACGACACTCTCCACGGAGGATGAAGCTCCCACGCCAAATGAGTCAGATCATGGAGCGTTTGATTTCCAGTTCGAAAACTCCAAGCCGGTCGAAGGGCCGTCTGGGCCTCACCTATTCAGAGCTTCGTTAGATTCCACGTTCATGGAAAGAGCAGACAACGATATGGAACTATACTTCTCTCTTTCCTCTCTATCGCCACGACATGAATCAGGACCGACATATTCAACACAAAAGAGCAGTCCAACGTCCCCCGAGCAGTTTTCATATGCAGAGCGAACAAGATCGGCAAGCGTGCCAGACCTTCTGCCCCATATTGCCGTACCAAATGTCCGATCATGGACGCCGACGCAGGTTGCGGAATGGATGTACGAATCAGGATTCGAGGATGCCATAGTTGAGCGATTCATTCGGAATGATATCTCAGGCTCTGTCCTCCTTGACCTCCAGATTGACGACCTGAAGGAGTTAGATATCAACTCCTTCGGTAAGCGACACCGATTGATGACTATGATCCAGAACTTCCGAGATGATTCGATGGGCCCTGTCGCCGCCCCACCGACTAGCAACACGGAGCAGAGGGCGTCTTATCGCAGGGTTAGCAGGAGCACATCGACCAGAAGAGCGAATAGCAAGGATTGTTTCTCTCCCGATTGTGAGCCTCAGTCTCGCGGAACTTCCGGTCGACGAGGTCGCAACAATAGCAATCGGAAATTCGCAGATGGTGATGTTATCTCTCCTGCCGAATCTATTTCGATAGTTGCTATTGAGCAACTACTGCCGAAGATTCACAAGTGTTCCAAGGGCGAAAACTGTCCCAGGTTCCAAAAACAGCAGCGCAAGTTAGCACGAATTGCGACCGACTTCCCTAGTCAGTTTACCACGGTCGATGGCGCCATTGTTCCAAACAGTGCCAACAAGAAATCGGTCACAGAAAGCGTCGTGCGTCCGAAGTCTGATGCCGCCCCTTCTCTTGTAGCCTCCTCTGATGTTCTGGGTCCGGGACAAACGCCAGAGTTCCAGCTTAATGCTGAGAATCTAAACGGAGTGAAACCCAGAGATCCGCAAGAGAATGTTCGACAATTCCTCAGTTTCCAGCACGTCAACAGCCCTGTGTGCAATGATAGCAGCCCGCAAAGGTTGGAGATGTTCCCACCGCTCTCACCACCAGAATCTTCTCAACCCGCCGTCCATATGGCCACCAACCTCCGCAATCTTCCAAAACTTATGATACCAGATACCGACTCCGATGGCATTCTTTCGCCAGGCCAACGCACAATTACACCGTCCATGGGATCGAGACAAGCAGGCTCCGCCACGGCCACTCAGGAGCACAACCCTTACCAATATCCTCTGGATACATATCGACAAACTAACACTCCATTTTCAGAAATGGATGTCCCTGTGACAGCCTTCCCTGTCGAGCCACTTGCTCGTGAGGCATCGCAATCGGTGCCACCAAATATGTATTATGGCAACACTCTCCAGATACCAGTCGACCCAGTGTCGCGGTCATCATCCGCCAAGCCAGAAAATCATCGGCGACGGCCTTCTATCGCCACGATGGCCCGAGTCGATGAACTCCAGGTGATGCACCCAATCGACAACCCATCCGACCTTCCAACCACTCCTCGCCCGAACTATAGATATGAGCCACATTCCAGGTCCGAGCAAACCAATAGTAGCTCTCCTTCATCCCAGGGAAGTAACTCGGATCCAGACGTCACCCACAAAGGCTGGATGAAGAAGCGGAAAACAACCCGCCTCCTCCGCCACGAATGGCAAGATGCCCACTTTACTCTCCGTGGCACCGTTCTCGCCATGCACAAGGACGATCGCGATGCTCAACGCCATTCTAGAGCTCTTGAGTTCATCGATGTCGATGACTTTGCCGTGGCCTGCTCCTCGCTGGCAACCAACTCCAAACTCACTGCGGCGTTCAAACGCTCCGTCCTCCGCAAAGCAGCTAATCTGTCTGTGAACAACGGGATGGATGAATCTGCGTTTGCATTCTCCCTCGTTCCGGCTAACAATAACACTGACCGGAAGCCACTCTTTACTGGTCCGGGCAAGAGCCACCATTTTGCAGTGAAGACTCGCGATGAGCGGATCAACTGGATGCGAGAGCTCATGTTGGCGAAAGCCCTGAAAAAGGGTAGAGAGGACGGAGGTGAAATCACAGTCAACGGAAGAAACGTCATCTAATCGAAGGAATTTGGCTCTCTTCACTTGTAACTCATCTTTTCTTTCTCTTGTTTTCCTCCATCCCTTTGTATTTTGGACCAGTATGAATACCCACCTCCCTTCAAATTTCCTGTAAATATCGTTTTCAGCAAACCGACATACATACCGCCACTACACATGTTCGAGTCCGTCTTCCTTTCTTTTGTCCTTCGCTTTCATTTGTCAGTCAGCGCGCCCTCTCCAATTTTGGAAGGGCAAGGAGGCGGCGTCAAGCGAAATTTTCCGAAGAGATTGTGGAACCATTTACATAACTTGAGATTTCCCCTGGGCGGCCATCTGTATCCTCTACCCGCGTTTGTCGCGTTTTTCTCCTTCTCACGACCATTTTTCTTCATTTTGTACTTTGCAGGTGCTTTTTTGCCCTCGTTTGCTCCACAGCCTGTCGGCTCCCCTTTTGAGTGTTCTCCCCTTCAATGATACCTAAGTAGTTAGCCATTAGTCAACCCCTTTATTAACCGAAAATGAAAACAAGAAATTGATGAATGAGAAACCGATCCTGTCATTTCCTATGCAGCCGTTTTTTGCCTTGGGAGATAGGAAGATTGATGGTACGAGGGACAATTTCCTGTACAAGGAGAGCAGATGATTTCGAAGTATTTGTTCCTAGAGCATAAATGGATATAAAAAACGGTGTCGCCTACTAATCATTGGGCTCGTTCCACAAATATTGGAGCTTGTCACCGATTGCAAGGAGGAGCAGAAGAGAAATCGAAGTCGAGGCGGACGCGCGAGGATAAATTTAACGCGTGACCTTCCGTAGTGCGCTTAGTAATCATATTATGATCCCTTTATTGTCCTTTCCATGGCCAATTTGATGTCTTGTAACTTCTAAATATGCTTTTTATATTTTCTAAGGCCGAATTTAAACATGCGAGCTCTACTAGGGAACTACCAATATGCTAAATCTTCGTTAAACTCAGTTCCTAACTATGGGGAGGCACGACACAGATGCAGCGTTATCTCTACTACGAGCAGTAGTGTACGTAGTATTGATTTGAAAACTTGAGATAGTGGGTTTTTAAAGATATACGTAAAGCTGCTTTCATATTGTCATTTTTTTCAATCCATAGGGGGGTTCTTTCGCCAAAGAATCGCCCTGTATCATATCTAGTTGTGTAAAGCCAGCATAACATATACTCAATAGGGAGGATGGTTCATGAGCCAACCTTAATCGGGGCGGAAAGCCCTGCGATATGGTTCCATCATCGGCCGTAGCTACAGCTCCGGATTCAGCCCAACATCGACACGACAACAGATAACCATCCATCCGGATACGCCGCAGCCCGCACAACATCCTCCAGCGGAGAAGTCATCGGAATCACAGCTCCCTGTAGGACAGGCTTGGCGAGGACTGGAATGCGTTTGCTGGGAAATAAGGTTGGGAGTAGTGAGTTCAAAGTTGATCCTATGGTTTGTATTTGTGGTTGGGTCGGACGTCCAGGAGCCCCCGTTGAGCTGGTTGTTCCAGGGATCATTGGAGGGAAAGTAGATTGTATCACCTTTAAAGACGGGGTTTCAGAATCCGGGGGAGATGGGAGGAAGATGCGTAATGGTATATTTCGAAATTGGTAAGGGGTGTTGGGGATAAGGATGTTAGAGATGCGGTGGAAGTTTGTGAAGTCGTCTATTGCTTGGGTTTTAGAAGGTATCCCAATTCGTTAAACATGAAAACTAGGTGGATGTATATACGTACGTTCTTGGACAGCTTGCCATAGTCCTGACGAGTCCTCTTTAGATAAAGTCATAATACCTTTTGCGGTCCCATTTCGCACAAAGTCCGCTTCCTTGACGCTATTAATGAATGCATCGTGGAGGACTCTCCCATCAGCGTCCAGGCGGACAAGATCTTGGTCTGGCCAGTCGCTAAAATGAACCTTTAGCTTCCAAGGAATTGGTTCACCGCGCTCATTCTCACTCTGATCGTCAGAGTCGTCTGTGTCTCGTGGAGATGCTGAGCGTGAAATATTTTCGTTGATATCCGACCTGGATGTTACGGGGTCTGCTCCGGCGTATAGGTCATATAAGAGTCCAATGGGATAATGCCATTTTAGGGGAACTCCTTCAAATGAAAACCAGCCCTGATGGTACTGAGCTTCTGTATCAATCAATGATGCAGAGTAAAAGGCATGCAACTTTGGTAGTAGAAAAGGTAGGTACGAGACGCGAGGATAGCGTATCTATCACATGTTAGAGACAAATCTATCCATATAGCATCGACATAAAGGTATCGATTTACAAGATACGGGTCAGCCTTGTCATAGGTTCTGCATTCGGATGGCGAAAGCGTTATCTCGATAGGAATGCGACCATCCCACACTTTTCGCTGGATAGCCTTTGTGGATGGTGTTGGGCTCGTCATGGTTCCTTGCCGTGACCATGAAGTTTCAAGCGTCGATATTCATCCCAAGTCAGATCTAGAGAGTCTCCGCGTCAGTTCGTGCCCATTCCAATAAAGGAATGCCTAAGAAAGGGCATTCATAGCTCACGCTGGAATGATCATAACGTCTTCCCACAGTCCTTGGAACTTGCATCCAAGCGCTTCAAAATATGATGTTTTGAATGTTTTCAACACGCGCAGGCTGTGAACATCATAAGCTCATATTAGGGGTATTAAATTGGAGACATTAAAGACAAAGGACTACCCTGGGCGTAAGTGCAGCTGCTATCTGCTGTTGACTTTACAGAGGAAGTCCATGGAGTGGACGTTTGGTTGGATGTGGTCTGAAGCACGTGACCGAGATTGAAGCCTGCAACCGGACTCTCAAGATATCAAAATGATCCTTTTTTCACCTCTTCCCCAATCTATCTTTCATCTAAAGCATGGCAGACGAGGAGCGGCCCCCAAAAAGGCATAAGCCTTCCCATGAGGCATCCTGGGAGGGCCATTCAACTTCCCCGAAGCCAACCAGTACGTTGGCATCTCTGAAGAGATCCATAAGTCCTCCCCTGCGGCAGCCCCGGAGCCCACCAGACACGCCCAGTTCCAATACACCAAGGGAAGAGGATAGAATCCCCTCAAATATTATCCCTTCTCCGGTCCAGCTGACCCACATTCGTGATTTATCTGTGTCCTCAGGGAATAACACCGACACTATCAAGCTGCGAGATATTCTTGGTGACCCTCTAATTAAGGAATGCTGGCAGTTCAATTATATGTTTGATGTGGATTTTGTGATGCGTCAGTTTGATGAAGATGTACGGAATCTAGTCCAGGTGAAACTCATCCATGGTTCTTGGAAAAGAGAGTCTCCAAATCGAATCCACATATATGTTAGTATGAACGTTCCCAGTCGGATTAGTATCCGGTTACGGAAACACTTTCTACAGTTTACTCACCAAAGAGCCATAACCATAATTATTCAGAAAATGATTTGGATCTTTATATCGCTAACTGTTATTCAGGAAGCCTGTCGTCAATACCCCAATGTGGAGCCCATCATCGCTTACATGCCAGAGCCCTTTGGAACTCATCATTCTAAGATGATGATCCTTATTCGGCATGATGAACAAGCGCAGTAAGTATACATTACCCACCTGACATTTCTTTATCGCTGAATCCTATAGAGTTATTATACACACGGCAAACATGATCCCTGGAGACTGGGCAAACATGTGTCAAGCGGCATGGCGATCTCCGCTGCTTCCGATGATACCCAAGGGAGAAGAGCAAACAAAACGTGCCACTGAGAATAGGATCGGGTCAGGGACCCGTTTCAAAAGAGATTTGCTAGCCTACCTTGAGATGTATGGACATAAAAAAACAGGCCCGTTGATCGAACAGCTCGAGAAATATGATTTCGGCGCTATACGTGCTGCGTTAATCGCCAGCGTTCCATCAAGACAGGCAGACGATGAATTAAATTCAGAAAGGCAGACCTTATGGGGCTGGCCGGCGCTGAAAGACACAATACGCCAAATCCCTTTCGAAAAAGGGGCCGATGGTTCAAAAAAGAACCCCCATATTGTCATCCAGGTGAGTAAAGTTAGAGCATTAGTTTACAAACTTTGGTCATCTTCTAACAGTGAATAATCCCCTAGATATCTTCCGTGGCCACCTTAGGACAAACCGATAAATGGTTAAAGGAAACTTTTTTCGACGCACTCTCGCCATCCCCGTCCCATTCTTCAGGTTTATTCAAAACCAACCGCAATTCCCCAAGCAAATTCTCAATTGTATTCCCCACCCCGGACGAGGTCCGCCGATCATTGAATGGTTACGTATCTGGCGGGTCTATCCACATGAAACTCCAAAGTACTGCGCAGCAGAAACAGCTTCAATATTTACGTCCTTACCTGTGTCGCTGGGCCGGAGATACCGGCAATTGTAATAACAAATCGACAAAAGGCAAAACGTTCAGACAAGAAACCGTCGATAACCCAGGCAATAGCGAGAACCGGATCAGAGAAGCAGGACGCCGCAGAGCAGCACCACATATCAAAACATATGTCCGTTTTTCAGACGCGGACATGACCACTATCGACTGGGCGATGGTGACCTCCGCGAATCTATCGTTACAAGCATGGGGCGCAGCGTCAAACGGGAAGAAAGAGATCCGGATATGTAGTTGGGAAATAGGCGTGTTGATTTGGCCAGATTTGTTCGCTGATATGGGCGGCGGTACAGGTAATTCCAAATCCAGCCCAAAGGGCAAGGGAAAGGAGGTTCCCACGGAGCGAAATACCACGACCATGGTGCCGTGTTTTAGGAAGGATACGCCGGATCCAAGTCAAACCACTGTTTATGCGCAGAAAGCAGAACCTGGAACTCCCGGTCCTCTGAAGCCATCGACCCTCATCGGTTTCCGCATGCCATACGATCTTCCTCTCACGCCCTATACCTCCCAAGACCAACCCTGGTGCGCCACAGCCGCATACAGCGAGCCTGACTGGCTTGGTCAGACTTGGGAAGAAGGGTAGCTTGCTAGACTACCTTCGCGCAAGTACCAGTCGCAGGTTTTTAGGCGGGTAAATGGTTCAAGCGACGTATCTGCTGCCTTTTGGCCTATAATCTGGCAAATGGTGAATGGAAATTCCTCGCTTGGTTTTGGTAGTACGCGCCATATCCTCTTCCAAATGCACGGCGGAGACACAAAAACTATATCTCAAGTCCTCGTAAAGGCGCCCAGAAGCATCACGAGTCCGCCGGTCCGAGATAGTGACACTAGGATATATTCGAGTGGGATATCGCGGTACTTTGATGTTGACAAGCTCACGGCGGCGGTAGACATGTCGATTGCATCCAAGTCAGTTCCACGAAGTTTCTCTACCGACGAGGGATACCGAGGACGAGCTTGACAACCTGTCTCCGCTTTGGGCACATTTGGCCTACTGGATAAGTATGCGGTAACGGTCGAGAGTTCTGCATCATGCTCCACCTCTGACCTTGTCAAGATAACGAAGAGGAGAAAGGGGAATGTTCTATTCGCAGAATGCATAACTGCAGACGGTTGTTGGGAAATTGAGGTCCCCCCAGTCAGCATGAGGCCGGGTAGATCTAGGAAGGGGGGGAAGTCCAGAAATGAAAAGTTACAGCCCAAAAAAGAAGCCATCCATATATCCACAGTGTAATTTCAGTTAAGTAGCTCAGTACTCTAGGATAAATTCCACGCTACATACATACATAACATGCCATAAATGTATATGATTCATTTCATTTCATATCCCCCAATTCCCGAGAAACCCCGGCGTTGTTAAAACACCCCTGGGTTTCGTGATGTTTGGATTGCACGTCCAACCTCCTCCTTTCCACACAGATCTATCTAAATCTGTTTATGCCATCTATCCATCTACCCCCATCACTCTAGTTCCCGCCAACCTGCTCCGGCGCCTTCGAGTCATCATAGCCATACTTCTCCTTCAGCTTCTCGATGAGCTCGACGTATTGCTTCTGCGCGTCCTCGGCGGAGAGGCCCTCCTCGGCGATTTTCTTCCAGGCGTTATATTTGTATTTGCCCTATGGGTCGGGGGAAAAGAATCGTCAGAGCTTTATTTAAACAATATGACCATGGAATGGTTCTGAAGGGGCATAATATCCCCTTCCGGTTTCATTCCACGAGTAGATAGACATACCTTGAAGTCAAAAGTACCAGGCTTAGGCGCCTCCTCGAAGGTAGGGTCTTGGGTTCCTTGCTTGAAGAGGGCGTAGAGCTATGGTTTGTTTCCGTGAGTTAGTAAGAATTGTATACCCGATCACTCCCCTCTCTCACCCCCCTCTCTCTCGCTCTCTTTCTTTTTATACGTCACATCTCCTCTCTTCCCTCACCCTCCCTAAGGATTTTCCCCGCTTCATAACCAGCAAAAAAGAAGTCTCCAACGAACCTGCAACAGATCATCATCGCTAGGCTTGGAAGCCAGTTTCCGGCTCGCCTCAACGGCGGCTTCGAATTCAGGGGACTTAGCGACAGGCATTATTGCGGCGGAGGCAGGGGTGTAGGTAGTATTCAAGTCGGCGCGGGGCGGATAGATGGGATATCGGAGTTTGTAGCTGCGTGGTTTCTGCGGATACAGAAATGGATATCGTTTTCTATCTAGGACCTTGGGTTAGTTTATAACGCTCAGGTATAGTCAAGTCGATGGTCGCGTCACTGTTACTAGTATAAGTGTAGCACGGTGGTAGAGAAAACCGACCGGCTGGCTCCGCGCATAGCTCGAGGGAGAGGGAAATGGGGGATCCCCCAGACGCAGGGTAAAACTCACCCAGGCTAGATAGCAGACTCGTTTTCCAAAAAAAGGTCCCAAGAAAGTTCAAAGATAGTATCTGATATCAACGAAGACCGGAGAGAGCTGCAGCTTCGGAGATAAAATGTTGGGAGGTTTTGGTGGGGGTTGGGAGGCGGGGAGGGGGATTATGTAATGGATCCGGCGTTGGCCCGATGAGGGGGTCACGGGATACCGATGTCATCGGGACATTGAGCAGTTGGTTCCTGGAAAGGAGAATTAATGGTGAAACCTTAGAGTTTTGGGTGTTGTTGGATCCATAACTTATGGTTTACTTTAGATCTGGGGGCCGAGAAGGGCAGACAGGGGTATCTCGTAATTCGTCCCGTTTCATTCATGCATTTCTATCTGACAGTGGATCCCAGGCATACATGCAAGAGGGGTAAAATAAACTCAACGCGCCAGAAGGCTGCAAAACGAAATGCCCAGAAGGTATATATGCAAGCAAAGCCACTCCGTGCGCCTATGAAGTAAGCCAAAGCATGAAGGGAAAAAAATCCAAGGACAAACCAGGAGCGTTTTTCTCCAGAGGGAAAAGGGAACCGGTATCCAAACAATCTGGACAAGGAGGGAGGTGCGCAGAAATCCAATGCATATGTTTCAAACGTGATTCAATAGTCACAGTCGATCCGAACAACCAATGGGTAAAATTCAAAATGGAAATGCTGCCTTCTGGACTTAGCAGCCGCATCCAGGATGCCGTATTGTTGGATAAGATTTCAAGTATCGCCGGTGAATGTTCACCAATCAACTGCCCAACCGTTGTTTGTGAGGAATTCCTCACAAGCCTCTTTCAGAGCAAAGTTGGGCCGAAGATCACTAGCACTCATCGGCAAACGGGTGATCGGGTCAACGGCAGAGTGTTGAATGTGTTTGAGGATGCTGGTACGCTCAAAGGAGTGGCCGGATGGGGTGGTCACCGGGTCCTGCATGATCTCGAAGGTGATACTATCGATGAGATAGTCAGGGACAACCTATATTAATGAAATTGTCAGCGAGGAAACCAAATGTTTCCACGAATAGAGTGGAAAATGGTAAGCGACGCGTATACATACTCTTTCTTTCATCTCCACACCAAGCGCAGAAGCGAATACGTCCCGAACAACGTCCAACCTCTTCTGCGCCTCGTCTAGCAATTCCTTTTCATCCTCTTTATACCCAATCTGCCCAATCTCCCCGGATTTTAACCTATCACGTAGCCCCTTCAGCTCTCGATCCAGATCCGACTGCATCAATTCCTCTATCCTTCGTAGGGTCTCATTCTGGTTTCTTAGCCGCGCCGTTTCCTTCGCCGCCCATATCGACTGTTTTGCCCGCAGTATAATCCTGGATAGAGGTTCGGAATTGGGGTTCTTTGTTTCTAGACTCGCTTTATATGCAGTGTGTGCAATATCGTATGCTTCAGTTGGGCGCTGGAGGCCGAGCAGAGCTTGCGAAAGGAAATATTTCGACTTGATGCTGGCAGGGTTTTTTGGGCCGAAGAGATCGGTGGCCATGCGGGCATCGTGCTCGGCGCCCTCCCAGTTCTCAAGCTTAATGCGGACTAGTGCACGGTTGTTGAAGAAGGAGGGCTCATTAGAATTCTTCTGGATACTAGGTCTCGAGTTAGGAGATTGAGGTAATTACAAAGCAGGATATCTAGATAGGCCGGGGAAGAAGGGCAGGCTCACGCTTGTGAGTATAATTCCTCAGCGCCGGTATAATCGCCTTCCTTGAAGCGATCATTGCCTCTGTTTTTCAACTCGTATGCCATTTGATCTCGCGCAGTATGAATGCTTGTTTCCTTTGATCTTGAAGGTGAAAGACCGCCCCCGCGCCCTCGAAAACCAGTGCCGAAAGAATGGTTAATCCCAAGAGTGGGTTGGTTAGTTCTCGTACTTTTAAAAAGGAATGGCAGTGAATAGACACGTCTGCACGGGAGAGTTCCCCGCCAAAAGCAGGGCTGAAAACGAGTGGCTGTGGGTGGTGAAGACAACAATTATTAATGGCCTGTTGTTTCCGCCGTAAACACGCCGAAGGAACATCGATAGAAGCCGTTGGAAGCCTGAGGTGCCCCGTTCTGCGCTAGACCCGATCAGTGCAGGATGTACGCTGCCCTAGCCGGTGTGGGGTCCCGCTGGTTCCCGCTAAAGCGGCACTAGCCAGGTCCAGATTTGTCGCTAGCGTGTATCTGCCAGGTGGACATCAGCCCTCGCGACCTCGGGACAAACCGCACAATAACATCCAACATCTAGATTCTGCCCCCTGGCTCTTTACAGGCGGCTTTGGGACGAATATGGCGTCGTTAAGAGGCGAGCACCGTGCGCTGTGTGCAGTTAAACTATGTTATTACTTGAATCCTTCGTTACCAGAGCGCTATCGGGGCTGAATAAACGCCTTTTTTCATACTCAGCTCATCATCCTCCCCGGATATATGAAAGGACGTGCCAAAGAATAATGTCATCTTATTCTACCTCTTGTTATCATTATAACCACTGCCAAGGTGCCAAAAAAAAGCCTCCTGCACCTGGTAAGCACCAGAAATGGAGAGAATAGGCGCTTTCGTCTCGTTTTGAGAGTCTGGACTGTCAAACCACCACATTCTCTCCAGCGCGCAGCCTGGATTGGAACCGGCGGAGAAGATGAACCATATCAATATAACACCATACTATCTGTATAACTCTAGGATCGGGCCACCTCGGCGGCGTTTTATTTCGATATCAACCCGCCATGCGTGCGTCGGCTCTTCCTTCGCACCTGGTGACGGTGTCTGAGGGCCGAGCAGGACCGAGCCATACTGTCAGCTGGTTAGATTAACAGTATAACTACAAAGCTTTATTTGCCGATACCAGCTACAACCTCAAGCCCCCATGCAGCGCGAGGCATGACTCTTCACATCTGCGGCTGAACAACAGCATTCTCTGTACAGACTCATGTCAGGTCCTTACTGTTAGCATCAGCCACGCTGAATATCCAATACATGCTGGATTGGCAGCTACGCTCAAAGGAGGGCGATGAAGAATACGCTTCAGAAAGATGACGGGGCTATTCTTAAATTTTGCGCAGGGACCCCTTCTGTTGCAGTATATATAGTTTGGAATATCTCCAATACTTTTTTGGTGTGATCACAATTGCCTTCATTGTAGAGCTTCAAAAGCCTCAATTGATCATGAATTTACTCAGCTACTCCCTGAAATTTCTGGCCATCGGCCTTCTGCTAGAGTTTGCTGTCGCTCGGGAGCCGCTCGTCAACAACCAGGGCAGGTAAGTGTCCCCTATCTATGTCTCAAGACATTGTCAATATGGTTTCTAAAGATGATCATGTGTCCAGATTCGCTTTTGTCGACAATATCCGTACTATAAGCGTGAACGGATCGGTTCCTCATGATAGGTAGAATTCTTCGATTTTGATTTCCAGCTTGGACAAGCTGCTCATAGATCCACAGGTCAAGCCTTGAGCTAGTTCGTCGAGACCCAGGCGAGGGTGGATTATGTCGTGGGAAGTGCGACGGAGCAGCTTTGAGAGAGAGGGCCTTGCATAAAAGGTCATCGGACAATGATGGCTTTTTTAAAGAACTGTGGAATTTCATTACTAAAAGTCTTCGCAAGAGAGTCTTTGATGAGTTTGCTACCATCACCCAAGAAGGGATGGACGCGTGGATGGTCAACCGATTTGAAAATCCGGTGCGCGGTTTTGAGTGGGTCTTTGACCCTGAAGTCCTGAACGGGAGACACAGGGATGAGAATACCGCGAGATTCACTACCCTTGGCGATAGGAGAGTTGAGATGGGCCTCGCGGGTCTCTGTGGGTGCTCGATTCTTGTGGTAATGTCTAGAAGGGCGGTCTATTTTGCCCATTTCTTGTGAGTTATCTTCATTTACTTCTCCTGGGTGCCAACGTTAATTGTCTGAACAGTGAAAACTTGTCCTGGAGACCGGATGAGTGGGTTTTGGAGGATCGCGGAATTACGGATCTCGAGCAGAATTTTCGGATATCAGTTCTAGACTTCTTAGACACTGGCAGAGATTGGCCGGGTGAGGATGTGAACCAAAACCCAAGTCTGAGTAGGCACGCGCGAGCTTTTCAACCTAACTCCCATCCTCGGGCGTTCATTCTAACACCTCAGAGGGAAAGCGGTGGCGGGGCCGATGGAGAATCCCATTATTTGCCTGGTCTGTATTTCGAGCACATGGTCGGGTTACTTACACAGAAAGTTTTTGAAATACTACCGGGTATCCCGTTGGATATATATTCCTACCAAGCAGTGGATGGTAGAAATTCCCTGCATGATAGAACCGGAAGGGGAAAAGCCCTGTTTCAATATGACCCGGCGGCCTTGGACGGGGGTTATAGAGGTGCGAGGCTCATTTTACAGGGAGGCGACGTTGATATTCATGGATTAGGAGGTGAAAGGATTCATCGTGGGGTCGTCTACTCTCCTTATTGGCGTGCGAACGAGGCGAGGTTGCTTTCCTTCCCCGAGTGGCAGGGTCCGGGTGCGGCGGAAGACTCGTTGCTTGCATGCGGAGCCCAGTTTTACGAGGACAGTCAATACACCTGTTATAACGGCACTCTATGCCCCGTTGTGGATGGAGTCCGAACTCGGATCTGCGGCACCCAATGCTATCTCGAGTCGGTTTATACATGCTACGAGACCATGCTCTGCCCTGTTCAGAATGGTGTCGCCACTTTGCCGTGCGGAGGAGACTGCTATCTTCCATCAGAGTACCGGTAAGATAAGTCCCTGAAGTGTGGATAGTAGAATTGGGTAAGCTGACTATTTGACACAGCTGTGAAGCGTCGCATTTAATTCCAATTCTTCCTCCAGACGGCGACTTCCACCAGCACACTCGTAGTGCTACCACTACAAGCAGCTCACCTGGTGCCCAAGGAGGACAATTTATTTTCAACGGAACAACCTACCCAATAGGAACACAGCCACTTACCATCATGGACCATGGACAGACGGTCATCCTAGGTCCAAACGGTCTGGTAATTGGGACAGATATAATATCAATACCTACCTCCCAAACTATGCCGATGGCCATCACCACTAGTGGAGTCACCTTCACCTTTGTACCAAAACCTTCAGGTTCCGGAAGCCCATCCGCAACAGAGACAAACTTTCCATCCAGCTCTGGACCGGCCAGCAGCGATGTGTCGCCCCCATCATCAGTCCCGACCAGTGCAGTTCCGGGCCCGACTCCAACCTCCGTGATTCCTCGCTCAACAACCAATCCGGCCACAGTCCCACCAGGTCCTACTAATACGGATATTAGCACGGTTGTCACCATCACTGCTTTGGACGGTTCTAGTACGATGGAAGCCACTTTCACCCCCACCACATTCGAACAATTCGCTACGCTAACTGATACAACGACAATTACCACAATCACTGATGGCGTGCCCACAACGCTGGTGATAGCTCCTGGAGGCATCGCCTGGGGACCTGTGAACACTGATACAAGTACTCCTAGCGGCTTCCCTCCTATCCCGTTCCCGACATTGCCGCCTGCACCACAGAGCTCCCACGTTTTCCCGCCAGAGACATCGTCTACTTCTTCCTCCACAGGCAATCCGTTCCCGTCTTCGCAGTTCACACTCCCTCCACCCATCACCACAGTCATCACCACTGACTCGGCAGGGTCTTCCATTGTTACAACGATTACTGGAACGACTGATGCAAACGGGATTGTGGTACCGATCACTACATTATCTACGGCCGCAGCCGTCAGCTCAGCAGAAGCGTTGGTATCCCGTCTTGACAGTGTTTCCGACGCGATAGCCGCACTCTCCTCTAGTCCAGCAGACCCAGCAAGCGCCAGCTCGGCCGTGGCTGCAATTGAAACCGCTAAATCTGGTAGGCATATGAATTACCCTCCTCCACTTTCTCGCATATTATGTTAACGTACTTGCAGATACAGATAGCTTTGGTATTGGACTCGGCTTCTCCCTGCCAGGACTGTGCTTTATATTCTGCGGCTCGGCAGGCAGTGCTGCATCCATACTAGATAGTCTCAAAAACACGGTCTCTAGCGTCATCGGGGGTACGGCTGGGCCTGGCTCACTGACAGCTCCGCTCGCCGACTTGATCAACATTGCCGACGAGCTCGCCGAGGACGTCTGGGAAGCAAACAACGACCCGAGTGTTACAACTTTCCATCCCCAGCCCACAATTACGCCCTCCAACACCGCATCGCCATCCTGCACTGGTACCCCTGTGGTGAACTGCGACGTGATCTGTGAGGTGGGTACCTCGGGTGAGGATACCACTACTTCCTCCTGCTACTCGACCACCTGTAGCGTCGAGACCAACTGTGGAGGAGCAGACGCCACCTCAACTTCCTATGATTATGTCTACTGTCCCGCGTCCTACACCGACGCTGGAATGTCTCTATATTCATATGAGGGATACACGTGGGTTCCAACTATGCCGGCGCCTACGGGTGATGATAGCAACCCTAGCACCACGCCAGTGACAACAACCGCGCCCGCATCTACCACAACCGTCGAACCGCCAACAACGGCTGAACCCCCAACAACGGCTGAACCCCCAACGACGGCCCAACCTCCAACAACGAGCACAACGAGTTCAACCACTCGTCCGACGCCTACAGCAGTGACGAAGTGCGATACCTATGAGGACTGTCCGAGATGTCAGGAAGGGTACTATCGCTGTTGTTTCTCCGGGTGCCATGGGATGCTGATGCCGGGTTCGAATACCTGTAGCTGTATCAAAGATGGAGAGGATTTGGGTGCTTCTTGTGGATGCATGTAGATTGTTTATATAACTGTTTTGCGGGTCAGTTAGAACTATAGATGGGATATTAGATGGTGTTGAAATAATGAATGGGGGAGTTTCCAGTGGGTGTAATCAATTGGTTAAGATTCTTTTCCTGACAATAAGGATGGGTTTTAAATGTCTAGAGAGCCCACATGGGAAAGTTGTACGGCCTTAAGTGTCTTTAGACGGCGTTCATTTTTATAAGAGCGAGGATTGTCCATGAAGGTTATAGGGTCTATAGGGGGAGATTTAGGGTTAGGAGAATTACCCAAGGCAGTTTATATGAATGAATGAATGAACGAACGAATGAATGAATAACTTGCATTTCCATGGAATTTTACTTTTTTCATGAATCGGATATTTACCTGATACCCCTTTTTTAAATGAAAAGAATCCAAAGTAGAGCCATGTCCCAAAACAAACTCCCTACATCCCCAAAAGAAAAGTAACATCAAGAAAATGAAAACCAATACTTCCCACACTAAATGTCGTAATCTCCTCTTCAACCTCTTGTCAACCTCACCCCCCAAACAAATCCATAGTTGCGCGCGAGGCCGCATCTATCTGCTGTGCCAAGTGGGCGACTGGAAAGGGGGATGTCTCCACCTACACATCCTCATCCGGTAAGACCACTTTCATCCATCATAGAGAGCTGCATCTTGTTGGAAGTAAACAGTCGAGATGTATCGATATCCGTCAAAACCTAGCTAGTCGAGCATTGAGAGCTGTTTCGAAGAATTGG
Source organism: Onygenales sp. PD_10 (assembly GCA_032988465.1). Classification (NCBI taxonomy): domain Eukaryota; kingdom Fungi; phylum Ascomycota; class Eurotiomycetes; order Onygenales; species Onygenales sp. PD_10. The sequence goes on from JANTQH010000100.1 coordinate 103,419, forward strand.
AGCTCTAGAATTGGCTAGCTCATCTAAGGCCTCGGTTCGGTTCGGCCCCGCAACCTTCGCATGGCCCCGCCGATTGACAGAATGTGACGACGTACGGAATATAAAAAGTAGATAGGGCTGAATTTGACATCGGCCGGGGCTAGATGGTCATTGACGCCCTGCAGCATAGCCCAGTCGGTTCATCGTAAAAGTGACCTAGCTCTTCTTGCTGAGTTCAACTGCAGCCACGTCTTCATTTCCTTTCCAGGGCATGAAATTATGTATCTATGTCTCCCACCTATAGTTAGTTACGCTTGTATTCTCCTAAAGCATCGGTGAGATTATAGTTCACATACCATGCGTAAAAGTAGGATATCTTCTCCGCCAACCCACCGACAACCCCCTCGTCCATTCCACGCCCTACAAACTCTCCTCTACCTCCCTAACCACCTTCCTAACCCCCTCAATCTCATGCGCAAACCTACCCAAAAACATCCCATCAACCGCCTTCCCCAACCCCCCATCCCCCCATAATCCCGGCCCCGCACTCCCGCCATACAAAACTCTAATCTCCCCCTCCCTCCCACCCTCACCAGCCACCTTCCTAATCCCCTCCACAACACCAGCCACATGCTCCACGCCCGCCGGCACCGGCTTCCCAATGGCCCAAACAGGTTCATAAGCAAATATCACCGGCGCATCTCTCGGAATCTTCTCAAGAACCGCACGAACCAGCACCTCACATTCGGCCACGGCACTATTCACCGCATCCGCCATAACCGGTCCGGGCGATGCCACTTCGCCCACGCAAACGAGCGGAATCATCCCATGCGCAGATACGGCGGCTGCTTTGCGGGCGGTCTGCTCGTCTGACTCGCCGAAGATGGAACGGCGTTCAGCATGGCCGAGCTCAACGATTGAGACGCCTAGGCTGTGCAGAGATTGCGGGGAGACTTCGCCTGTGTAGGGGCCTAGGGAGTCCCAGAAGCAATCTTGGGCGCCGAGGAGGAAAGGAGGTGGTTTGGTTTGAGCTTGCTGTTGTTGTTGTTGGTTATGAGGGGGTTGTTCCTGAAGCTCTGGGAAGTGGGAGTTGAGAATTTCGGAGCACGGGTAGATGGTGAGGAAGTCTGGGATTAGGGCTAGGAGGAGTTTGGAGCGGTTTTGGGGGCGGAGGATTTCGTTTTCGGGGTCTAGGAGGGAGCGTAGATAGGCGGTTGTACGAGGCGGGGTGAAGTACATTTTGAGAGAGATTATGAGGAGGGTTTTGGGGAGGGGGGGGTATTGGGGTTTGGTGCGGGGTTGGGATTGCATGGCTGCTGAGATGATGTTTGAATAGATGAACATAATAGGGGCTGACTATTCTATTATTATTCTTCTTCGTGTGAATATGTTTGTTGTTTTCACTTGAAGTTGTCTTTGCGTGGTAGGGCGGTGGTATTGTGTAGTGCGGATGGTGTCGACCGTGCGTGGTGTCCCCAGTGGCAGAAGCGGGTGCTAGTGAACTTTAACTAGTTAGCTAGCTGGTTTGGCTGTCACCTCTGAGATCTAGACGCCCCAAAAGTAAATGCAAGAAACTTGATTATCCCACTCTCCGTGTCCAATTGTGGGATATCAACATGTCGTCTCAACCATGCGATCACTTGTCGTCCAATCGGCCCGGCATCGGGCGAAATCCCGGCATCTCCGTCGGCAACCTGCCCCTCACTAGGCCCAGAATGGCCAAGCGTCCCCGGGGGCCCGCATCCGCGATTCCGCTTATCGATAACAAGCCTCGGCTCGGGCTTCCAGAATCGGGATAAACAGGAAACATGGGGCTTGGCATTGACCAGATTGGGACTGGACTGCGAGTCCATTCATCCTCCAGCAACATGCATTCTGTGTGAACACTGAAGGGTGTTCAGATACCCAGAAACATCTTGGCCGGGCCATAATAGGAGCCCAGCTGCTCCAATCAAACTAGAAAAATCTTGCCAACTATTCTCTTACACTGGCTGCTCCAGCCGCTTCAAGGGTTCTTACCCCCCCTGAGTAATTGGCCCAAATTGTTCATCAGGTCGAGATGGAGAGCTCCGCTAACTAACTAAATCTCAGTCTGCTTAGAACCTTTCCTTTTGCGGCCAAGTGTTGATTCCTCCAGATCTTGCGGTCCCTAACCTTATTTAACCCTTCAACACTGGAGTCTGGACTTTTGGGGGGGGGGGGCGGACTCGGCTGCAAAACAGTAAAAATACTTAGAGCCAGCTGGCCTCTTAAGGATTGATCCTTTTTGGTCTAGTTGTGTTCGACAAAAGTATCCCCTCGTCCGTTTATTTTGCCCTTTTTAGCGCAGTATTGAAAGAAGCTCTGCTATTTGCTGTAGGGGGTCTCTAGCCACTGAAAGTGGAGTAAATTACAGCTTTTTGGCCTATGAACAGCCCAGAAAAAAAGGCGCTAAAAGGGGCAAAATAAACGGATGAGGGGATAGCCTTACTCAACAAGAGAGTCAAACTGTTCATGCTTTTGAAGCCACCTTTGATAAATACTGGAATGAGCTTGAATTTAACCTTAAAACCTTATAAATATAGCTTTTCTATGCTAAGTTGCATCCTTCTATTCAGAACACAATCAATAACTATCAAGAGATTCCTATAGATTGGACTTAACTAGTTAATCTTATTTCTTGTCTTTAAATCCAACTTAAGAAGACTAGAACCTCTAAATAACCTATTAGTGAGCAGTCTGATCTCAATAAGAATTAGAATATTAATCCCTAATGAGGAGGCTGTAAACATCAATAAAGCAGCCTCAAAAAGTAAAATTAATTTGCTTCAAAGAATCTCCTTTCTCAATAAGAATAGAATAAACATAAGGATAAGAACCTTTACTATAATTATGGCAAGCCAGGCTACTATACTTCTAATTGTCAATCTAAAAAAAAGGATCCTAAGGATGTTATTAAGGTCTCAGCAATTAATACATCAGATAACCCTCAGAAATAACTATACTCAGACCTCTCATTCAGAATGGAAATCATAGACCTTCTTAATTAATCTAACCCCTTAGAACCTTTAAGAAAGTCAAAAGATCATCAGTTATATATAATCATTCAACTTGATACTTCTATTAGAACACTTCTGATTAGATGTCTATTTAACTCTGGTTTAGAAGTAGACTGTATTTCAGTTAATTTTACAGAGTTATATAGTTAGAAAGTGTCAAAATCTACTACTCATAGTATAGTATAGTTTGCCAATGAAACTTATTTCTATCATTATGACCTTATTGATACAATCTATCAAATAACTAACTTGGAGGATTTTTCATAAGGAGGAAACCTATCTTTTGAAATTATCAATATAGTATATAAGGATGTCATCTTGGGCATGCCTTGGACACTTGCTAATAATCTATTAGTTAACTGGGTTGCTCAAATATGGCATTTCTGACTCACTAATATGCAGGTTTCTATTAAGAATCCCTCTAAGTTTATAACATCAGTTAAAGATGAACTATACATCTATTGTATATCCAGTGATATTTTAGTAGATGTAAATAATCCTAAAGATAGTTGGATATGGTTAATTCCTAACATTAATTTCCTGGATATAGTAAACCCTTAAATCATCAAGATTTTTCAAGATTTCCAAGATGTTTTCTCTGAAGAAGGAGCTTCAAAGCTAGCTAATATTAGATGAGTTACTCATGAAATCAACCTACATAATAGTGAGTTACCACTATATGGTCTACTTTATAATCTATTAGTAATTAAGCTAGAAATACTTTAGAAATATCTTAAGGACATACAATCATGAAATTGGATTTAATCCTTTTGAAGCCCTGCAGGGGCTCCCATCCTATTTGTGCCTAAGAAGGATGGTAAATTATATCTATACATAGATTATAGAGGTTTAAATAAGGTAACAATTAAAGATTATATTCCTTTACCTTTGATTGATGAGATGATGAATTAATTATCTGGGAAAAAGCATTTTTTAAAGCTTGATTTGTGAGACATCTATTATTAAATTCAGATAAAGAAGGATGATGAATGGAAGATTACTTTTTAAATAAAATATGGCAATTTTGAATATTTAGTTCTCCTCTTAGATCTCTATAATATTCTGACTACATTTCAAATTTATATCAATTAGGCACTTTAAGGCCTACTCAACATCTCATGCATCATCTACCTTGATGATATCCTTGTTTTTTCAGATACTAAAGAAGAGTATAAGAAATACATTTAATAGGTCTTAGAATGTCTCTAGTAATATGATCTTTTTACTAAGGAATTAAAGTATATATTCTTCATTCAGAAAGTAAAATTTCTTGGGTTTATAGTGGGTGTTAATAGAGTTTATATGAATCAAGCTTGTATAGCTATCATCTTAAAATGGCCTGAACTGCATACATTTCAAGAAGTGCAAGTTTTCCTAGGTTTTACAATTTTTTACTGGAAATTTATATACACTTATTCTCAAATAACAGCTCCTATAACTAAGTTACTTAAGGGTAGTGTTAAAGGCAAGAAACCTAGGCCATTTCATTTTACTGAAGATGTCAGGATAATATTAGCTGCAATTAAAAAGGCCTTTACAGAAGCAACACTTCTTAACTATTTTAACTCTAATTGATCTATTCAACTAGAGATAGATGCCTCTAGATTTAACATTTATAGAATATTATCCTAGTTAATGGAAAACCCAAATCAAAATGGGTTTAATAGGTGGGAAGGCTTCTATTTACTTATGACTCATAAGTGAAACTAAGTTTTAGTAGCTTTTTTTTCAAGGAAATTAAATTCAATGTAACAATAATATAATATGCATGATCAAGAACTCCTTATAATTATTAAATCATTTAAAACTTGATGATACTACCTGTAGGGTAGTAATTTTCCTATTCAAGTTCTTTTGGATCATGTGAATTTGTGTTATTTCTTTATCACTAAGAAACTATCTGCAAGATAGACTAAATAGACTGAGTTATTATCTGAATATGATTTTTATATTCATTATTACTCTGACCAGCTTAACCCAGCTAATGCACCTTCATGGCAGCTAGATTATAAAATAGTTCTGTGAGAGGAAGATGTTGATGGAGCACTTTCTACATTGCAGAAAAAACTAGCTGTATGGGATTTAATTATACCTAGTTATAGATTTTAATTCAGAGCTGCAGAGGCTACTTCAGACAGCCAAATTAGTAATATTAAACTAGCTAGAATAATAATACTTAATAAAGCTGGTATTAGTAGTCTAAAATATCTCATATCATGTCTGGCTGCAATAGATGCTACTTCAGATAAAATAAGCTATGAACTTCTCTTCAAGATGCTTCAAAAATTCATTAAGGAGATATAAGATAAGGATATCTTTTGTGTATCTTAGATTTAAGAGCTAAAAGATTGTGAAGAACCCAGGTTGAATTCAAATGATAGACTTGAGGATTTAAAGCTAGTAACTAAGTTAAAAGGATGGTTAATAGGAGATTATAATCTTCTAATATTTAATAGATCTATTTTTATTCCTGTTAGTAGGGCTCTAAGATAAGAGTTACTATAAATTCATCATGATGATCCACATGCAGGTCACTTTGATATAATAAAAATTAAAGAACTACTTTAAAGGAAGTATTATTAGAAGGAAATTCATCAGGATGTTTTAGAGTTTATTAATATATATAATATTTATAAAAGAGTGAAGTCACTGAAATATTACTCATACAGCATCTTATTGGCTCTGCCTATTTCTAATCATCCCTAGAAATTGATATCAATGGATTTCATTATTGACCTGCCTAAGTCTCAATTTAAAGGTTGAAAATATGATAGTATCTTGGTCATTATGGACTGTTTTACTAAGATAGCTAAATATATCCCTTGTTTGAAGACTATTAAAGCACTAGAGCTTGCTGAACTTTTCATAGATTCTATTATCTATAAATATAATTCTTTATTGTTATTAATAATGAACTGTGAGTTCTTATTTACTAGTCATTTTTAATTAGCTTTCTACTACCATCTTTATATATGCTGAAATTTAAGTACAGCTTTTCATCCTCAAACTAATAGTTAAATAGAATGTTAAAATCAAACCCTTGAGCACTATCTCTAAACTTATTATATCTACTATTAAGATGATTGGATGCAGCACCTTTCAATGGCATAATTTACATATAATAATGCTAAACAAGCTTTAATGAAAGTATCTTCTTTCTTTACATTTATGAGATTTAATCTGAATTTACCTCAGAATGTCACAGATAATACCCCTAAGGAGGAGGCAAGCTCTACTGTCAATTAAAAACCTTGAGAAGTTCCAGATGTTACAAAGAGACTTAATATATTGATAGAAATATATGAGAGATTAATGACCAGTCTATGACATGCTACTAATAAGTAAGCAACATATTATAATTGAAAATATAAGTTAATATCATTTAATATTGAAGATGAAGTCCTTTTATCAGCAAAGAACATTAAAATGACTAGACCTTGTAAAAAGCTAGATAATTGTTAACTTAATCTATTTCTAATTATTGAAATTATTAGTAAACAGACTTATTGAGTTTAGTTACCTTATTCTTTTAGTTAAATATACCCTATTTTTCATGTGTCTCTCTTGGAATCTTACTGACAACAAGCAGGATCAGAACCACCTTGCCCTGATAACATTAAAATTGAAGGAGATTTGGAGTATATAGTAGAGGATATTTTGGATAAATGACTAGGATAAAATGATAAATCAAAGTACTTAGTTAAATGGGAAGGATATCCCACTTCAGAGAATATATGAGAATTATTAGATAATTTGGAAAATTCAAAGGATCTTGTCACAGCCTGAGAGGCTACTAATTAGAATTGAGACATGAGAGTTCCTTATAATCAAAAGTTAAATAGAAAGAGGAAGTGCTAGCCCCCTACTCTTTTCTCCCACTAAGTTTTTAAGTAGATAGGTAGATTTTCATGGTCTAAGAATAGATAATACTCTTCTTCTAGTTTTCTCAAAGGATTTAGAAGTTTAATGAGGTTGTCAACTCACATTAGGATAGAAAATGGAAAGAGTATTATGTCTAAAAGAGCTAGACAAACAATTTAATATTCTTTAGCCTGAAGGCACCAGCCCAAAGGCACTGCAGGAGAAAAAAGGAAAAGTAAAATAAAAAGATAAATACTTTTCTCATATAGATACTATGATACTTCCCAGGACAATCTACTTCTAGTTATAACTTTATATCTTCTAACTAATGAAGTATGCCTCTTCCTTCTCTACCCTCATCTATCCTATTATTAGTCTATATATTAGTACTATCTAAAGAGATTTTACACTTACTATCTTCTTTAGTAATCTCTTCATCTTCTGAAGCTCCTCCTTCTGCTCCTCTAACTCCTTCATAATCTGATACAGTAGGGTAGCACACTCTAAATCTATTAAGGTAGGTATGGAGGTAGCCTACTCTTCAGTAGGTATCCTCTTTTTAATGTAGATTTCTACATTAAAGGTAAACTAATAATAGAAGGCCTTAAAATACTTCTAAATATTATACTCTATATGACTAAGATCTGCTAGCTTCTGCATCTTTCATAGCTTTCTATGGAATCTTACTGGCACTTATAGTTTTTATTAGAAACTATATTACAACTAAATAGGCAGGAAAATAGTACTTACAGGGTAGTAGCATGTGTTATTTTTGCAGTAATACTTATAGTTATTATACTATAACTACTTCACACACACTACCCTCTGGCTATTATGGAAAAGCTTTGCACAGTACAGGCAGAAGGCTTAATTTATATAGTATTTCTTCACTAGAGTATCATCAGCTTCTAACTCCTCAGAGGGGTTAGAATTAAAATTTGTAATGGGCATGCTCTGATAAGTAGATCATGTGAGCTATACATTAGAATCAAAATTGTAATTACTAGAGAAAGGAAGGAAAAAGAAAAAGGAATCATGAGATTATGTGATATAAATAGAAGGGAATTATGCAAGATTGGAGTAAATAAACATTCATATAAAGACCCAGTTAGAGGCATCTGATTGGGCAGTCAGAGATCAGGTAAAGTTTGGGTGAGCTATAGATATAGGGTATAAGGATGTAGTCCTTCACATTATCCCCCCCTATTTAATTTCAGAGGACAGGTGGGAGGGTTTGAAGAATTGGGCATGATATAGCACAGGCAGAGTCTCATTAGGCAGATGCAGTTCTTCATAACAGGCAAGTATGATAGTGTCCTGCAGGGCAGAGATCAGTTCCCATGAAGAAGCCTCATATCTGAGCTACTTCACTAGATACTAAAATCCTTATTTATAGTAACAGCAGTTGAGAATGACTTCAATCTTATATTCTACCTCATTATCTTTCTCAATAATGCCAGGTAGATGCCAGTCAGTGATCTCTTGCAAGAGGAATGAGTTGATGAAGATCTTATAGAGTAAGTTTATGTGAAACACATTGTGAATTCTGAGTGATGTGTCAAGGCAGTAGTTATAACTTCTCAGAACTTTAATGACAGTGTACTTGACATATTAATAGTCAAGTGTGTAAAATGGGTAATTAGTTATGATATTTCAGAGATCTAGCTAGACCTTATCATCTATCTTGTAGTATTCAGTAGGATTTCAGTGAGTATTCATATAATTCTATTAGTTCTACTAGGCACTAATTATAGAGAATTCAGCCTACTCACAGGCTTGCTGGAGTTTTGAGATGATGATGTCTACAATTTAGATTAAACTACAGGATAAAGTAGAAGATTTGAGTAATTCAGTGAGATTAAGAATTTTGAGGTTATAATCATGTGAGAGGAAAAATAGGCTGACACTAGTGCTAATAGCATTATAATCATTAATTGCAAGTTTAGCATGTAAGAGGAGTTTATTCTAGTCATTCTGAGTGTATAAATAGAACTTTTGGAGGTAGTTCTTAGTTATCTGAATCATATGTTCAGTGCTGCCATCAGTTTTGAGGTAGTAGGCAGTTAAGAGATATTAGGAGATCTTGAGGAGCTAGTAGATTTAGATTCAGACAGCTCTAATGAACTGAGTTCTACAGTCTGAGATAATTATACAGAGTAGATCATACTAGTAATAAAATAAACTTCAGAGAAAGACTTTAGTCACTACAGGCACATTTATCTTCACACAGAGTTTGAGAATAACATCTTTACTAAGATAGTTAATGATAATAAGGATATTCTTGTAGCTGTTACTTATGAAGAGGTCTACTGTGAAATTAATGGTGATATTGTGTCAGACACATTCAGAGATTAGAAGAGATTTAAGTAGACCTTAATGATAGTCCTGCTAGATGATGATGAATTGATAGATATTGTAGTTCTAAATGAACTATTAGATGCTCTAAGATATATCAGGCTAGTAGAAATTTTGAGATAAAATTTGGTAGAGCACTTTGTAATTTGAATGGCCAGTCATCAGAGAATTATAAGTTTCTTGTATGATTTGAGTGCATAATGGTTCTAAATCAGGAACCTACTATCTCCCCTGGAAGTGTAGTTAGAAGTTAGAGTCTACAGAGCATTTAGTAATATTAATATAAGCTTGGAGTTCAGATGGAAAATAGCAAGCTTTATCTCAGATGACCTGGGTCATCATCTGAAGGTATTCATTGGAGGTAGTAGTAGTATCTCAGAGTCCCTAGAATAGAAATAAGGTGGTTGTGATTAGTAGAATAACAGATGAGGCATGTATTACTCTATATGATGTTACTTCAGATTCTTTAAGGATCTGCAGATCTAGTAGTCTCTGTTCATAGTTTACTCAGTGAGTATTGGAGTCTTTAGAAGGTATATTCTATTCACATTAGGAGAGAGTGTTAGCCATGAAATTCTCTGTGCCAGGATAGTAATGAATTATAAAATGGAAGTAGCTAAGAAATTCAGCCCAGTACATTTAGCATTCAGAGAGTTTACAGGTTATTATGAAATATCAGAGATTCTTATGATCTGTGATGATTTTAAAGTCTTTCACATTGTAGAGTTTAGAGTCTCATTCCTCTAGACATCAGATAATAATGAGGAATTCCTTGTTATAAATCTTATAGTTGATTTTAGTAGGGCTGAGCTTCTTGAATATAAATGCACAGGATTGTAGGATGCCTTCATTATCTCATTACATGAGAGTATTACTTGTGATGTAACTGGAAGAGTCTGTTTCAACCACTATTAGGTAATTAGGGTTAAATGTAATAAGTATTAAGATGAAGATAAACATTTACTTAAGATGCATGAATGCCTTGTCTGCTTTCTTAGACTATTAAAACTGCTGATCTTTGCATGTAAGGTCAGTTAGTAATTGAATGATATCAGAAAAATCTTAAATGAAGTATTAGTAGAAATTTATGAATTCTAAAAAGCCTTATATATCTTTTACAGTTATAGAGGCCTCTCATTTAAGAATAGTAGCAATCTTCTTGAGATTCATATAGACTCTCTTTCCTGCCTCTATGATGAAGCTGAGGTAGATTGTCTCTTGAACTTTAAAGATAAATTTGTTGATGTCAATCAGGAGACTATATTTATAGAGGTGAGTAAGAACTTTTTAGATGTACTCTTAGTGCTACTTGTAGGATCCATCAGTGAAGATGAGAATGTCATTAAGGTAGATAGAAGCAAATTCATCTAAATAGTCTCATAAAGCCTAGTTAATGTATTTCTGGAAGGTACTCAGGGTATTTATGAGATTAAAGAGAGTAACTGTCCATTCAAATAGATTATATCTCATGTAAAAGGTAGTTAGCCATTCATCTCCTTCTGTGATTCAGATCTTATAGAATGCAGAAATGACATTTAGCTTTATAAACTACTTAACTTAGTTAATTCATTTAAGAGTCTCATTAATTAATGATAGTAGGTAATAATCTTTTCAGATAAGGCAGTTAAGGCCTTAATAGTTAACATAGAATTAGAGGCCTCTACCTGGCTTTTTCATAAAGAGCATGGGTGCACCTGCAGGTGAATTACTAACTCAGATGAAACCCTTATCTAGAAGGTTATTAAGGGTCTTGTAGAGCACAAGCAGTTTATCATACAATATGTTGTATAGTAGTTCTTAGAGTGACTGAGGGTCTTTACCATCTATCTTCTCAAGTTTGATATAATAGTTGTATACATTATAGAATGATAGGAGCTTCTCAGCAGCCTTATAATTAAAAACATCAAGAAATTCATAATATTATAGAGGAAGAACTATTATAGAGTCAGTCTTCAGCTTCTTAGAGAGTCATGAGAGAGCCTTCTCTATGTCAGCCATACTAGCAGTGAAGATTTTAATAGGAGATTGAGACTTAAATTTTCAATTGTGACTTCAGAGGAGGTTATAGATATTAGTAGAGATTTAGTGAAGGTCAGTAGTTTTATAAACATCTTTTTTGAAGATATAGATGCCTCCAGAGAATACAACACATTAGTTGTAAGTATCAATGAGGGCTTGATGTTCAGATAGTCATAATAGGTCTAGTATGAAGTTGTATGGGAGATTCTCAATCTTATATATATAGGCATTTTCTTGGAGAAATCTGCCAACATTAATATTAAGCTTTACCATGTTTTGTATAAAGCTGCCTGTGTCACTATTGACACCTTCAATCTTTTAGGAGTTGATTGGAATACACAGAAGATTATGATGATTAACCATGTGAGGATGAATCATTAAATAGTAATAGTAACTACTATCTATTATAGCATTCATATTAAAAGAATGATTAACTATAGTAGATATAAGAATTATCAGAACAGTCATTTTCTTCTTAAAGGTCTTCCTATCTAACTCTGAAAGCTTCTACTTGTAATTTTATATGAAAGCTAGTCTTTTCTTAAGTCTGATTTGGTATCTTCAAAGTCTTCCTCCTCTTCAGGCTTGATTTATACATTTATAGACTGTATAGGTAGTTTTAGGGGAATATGGGTTCCATGGCAGTTAGCAGCTCTGTGCTCAGATTTGTTGCAGTTAATGCAGACACCTCAGGTGTGACAGTTAATAACAATAGTAGTAGTTATATTTAGAATGTAGAATGCATTCATATGAGTAGGCCCTATAGATGTTTAGTTCATAGTGTTTAGATTCTTCAGTAAAGAGATCTTAAGGAAGGTCTCCTTAGAGGTAGTAGAGGTGCTACTATAGATTTAGCCCTGAATGACCTTAATCTCAGATAGGTTGTTCTCTATACTGTAGAGCTTCATATAATATTTAAAATATATGAGGAATTTAATAGAGGTGATGATCTACTGTAGGAGTTCAAACTTAATGATCTTCTTAAGTAGGATCTTTTTGATAGTATTATCCTACAGCTAGCTACTAACTTTCAGAATCTTCTGATTAAATCTCAGAAGAAAGGTAGAGAGTAGATTGGTTTTCTGATGAATACTATGTAGCTAGATTAGAGTCTTCTGAGCTACTAAAGGATTAGAGAAAAGGATGTCAAGCTGGTTGAGAATGACATCAGAGGTTATAAGAATGAGTTTGGCATTAGCCTTCATCTAAGAGTAGAATCAGGTGATGGCAGTGCTAGAGAGTTAGGTATAGATATATCAGGCCTAATCAGTAGGAGATCTAATTGTAAGGTCATCCAAAGTGATTTTAACCTCTACACTGAGGTATCAGGCAGGGTATTCAGAGACTTATTTACTCATAAATTTCTCAAGGGTAGTAAGTCTTTCTTTCAGGTATCTCAGGAAGTCCTCAAAAGGAATAGTTGGGTGAGTAGGAGTCAGGACAGAAGCTGAAGTCAGTATAGATATATGATTTTATTTAGTAATAAGGTTAATCTTATTTGTGAGCTATTAGATAAAGTTTCAGAATTTAGTATTAAGGCCCTGAAAAGAGATGCTATCTTCACATGGAGAATTCATGTTCATAATGGATTCAAAAGATTATTTGGATTTAGAGAGTTTGAAGGATTTAGAAAGTTCAGAGGATTTAGAAAGTTTGAAGGAAAATCTCATAAGATATTAATATAGACTGTTAGAGCTTTGAGGCCTTTTACTGACATATCATCTAGCAGAGCTGAGCTGAGTAAGTTGTATTTCAGATTTTAAAAGAGTTTGCTATATGTGCAGGTTGCATTTGGAAGAATCTACTATATGTGCAAATTACATTCAGAGGGTGAATATAACAAGGATCTCTAAGAAGAGATCAAGTGAGTAATTACAAAATGTAACAAGCATGCTCTGATAAGTGGATTGTGCAAGTTATATGCTAGAATTAAGATTATAATTACTAGAGAAAGGAAGGAAAAAGAAAAAGAAATCATGAGATTATGTAATATAAATAGAAGGGAATTATATGAGATTAGAGTGAATAAATATTCATATGAAGGCCCAGTTAGAGGTGTCTGATCAGGCAGTCAGAGATCAGGCAAAGTTCAGGCAAGCTATGGATATAGGGTATAAGGGTGTAGCCCTTCATAAAATTAAAGAATTCAGAAGACTTTAAAGAGAAATTTAACTCATACTAATTAACTTTCTTATTCTCATCTTCATTCTCATCTTTCTTCTCTTTTTTATTCTCTAACTCTAAAGAGCCTTCTGCCTTTACTAACTACTTGAGATAATCCTCTATATGAAGGGCTTTATCCTTATAATCTTCTAACAGAGAAGAATATAGGAAGCTACTAATAGAATTATCAGTACTGGGCTCAGATGATGAATTATTACCCAACTAGAAAACTAATTAGCTACTTATTACTACTAATTTGCATTTATAGTACTTATATTGAAGTTGTTAGATTCTAGAACTTTCTAGATGCTATTCTCAAGGTCTTTCTTCTTCTTCTTAATACTTTCTTTCTGATGGTACTGGAGTTGTTTTAGTGACCTTATAATATATATAGGCTCTGAATTGGAATTAAAGGCTTTATTTGTAGAAATGATAATAAATAGAAGTATTATTTTATATTAAATTCTATCTCTTTCTTCTAGTATCATGACAGACTTACTAGTGATAATGGGTGAGAGGGGCTAACAGAGTCTCTTAAACTTGTATTTAATATTAGAGGTATGAATGAATGTGGATATAGCTATTTTAATCTATTTTCTTTATTAGTTTTTACTCTGTTCTTTACAGTGTGTTTTTCTCTTATTTTCACACTCATTTTGGTGTTTTTGAGATGGATTTTGAACTTACCAGAGTATATTATAGAATAATTACTAAGAGGAAGTTTTTTATGTGTGAAGAATACTTATCTATATCTCTCTGCCTTACCTACCCCTTGTTATCATGATGATTCTATGTGAATTTAATATTCACCTTGCAACACTTCAACCCCCTCATTGCCCCTCTATTCCTTATATAACCAGGATTTAGAGACTAAACCCTTTTTAAGAGGAGGCAATTATTATACTCTCACACTGATAATATATTATTCTACTGGCCAGACATCTCACAATCATCTCATCAAACTTTATTATATATATTATCATATATTTCATCATAGAGTTCTGCTCAGGTCTGGCTGGAGCACAGCATTATAGATAGATTTAGTAGCTCTGAGAAACTCCATATAGATAGTTACTGATCTCTTAGACTTACTGAAGGTTAGTAATTTATTTACTAATCTATCTAACATTTAGAAATCCTCTTACCTATTTGCCTATATATTCCCCTCTTTATAATATTAAGATATCTATCTCCTCTAGTCTAGTAAAACTCTCATTGATGAACTCTATCTCTTTAAGCTCTAAATAGTCTAACCTACTTATTAGCTCCTCATTTCTTTCAAGCATCAATTGATATGGTGCTATCTCTATTTCTAATATAGTAGTATTATTACTTAGATATTGAAATGTGCTTACAAATTTATATTAAATCAAGAAAAAATAATAATAATAATAGGATATTTTTACTTTTTATTATTTAATATAGAATACTAATATTAAATTTATTATAATTTTGAAATCAGGCATTTTTAGCAATTTTATTTAATTTATTATAGAATGTTTAAAAAATAACTTAATGATTTTCCAGGCTGTCTACTAGAAAATATATATATCTACTAGGAAATATTTTAAAAATAAAAAAGTCATTAAAAATATATAAAATAATACTCTTTTTATAAATTTTATAATTTAATATTAAAATTTCATATTAAATTACATATAATCTTTAAACTAGAATTTTTTATATATTTTATTAAATTTTTTATAATTCATTAAAAAATAAATTACTTATATTACAAGATTTTACCAGTTCTTTACCATAAACCAGATTTTTTACAATTAAAATCACATGACCAGAGACTAGTCCCAAAAGGGAATAATGGCTTGGCAGGGATTAATCATCAATATAATGCCAAGGCACTAGTCCATTTTAGGACATACTAGGCCTATTTAGGACTAGTGGCTTGGCATCACACCAGTGTCACCCTGATTACTAACCACCACACCTTAATTGGTGCGTGCAGTTCTGCCGTGCATTTTGGTAAAAAAACATGCCGGACATTTGTCACTATGGACCGCCGTAGCTCGGGCTATCTGTAGCGGGCCTCGGACTATCTATAAAGCCAGGGCTTTGGCGCCCAAGGACATCCACATTTCTCACTAAACACATCCCTAAAAACAATTGCACAGTTCGGAGGCTATTCGACAGCCCCAATATGACGGGATCCGCAGACTCCCAGCGGCCGAACGAGACCACCGAACATCCAGTTGCCTGCAACAATTGTCGGAGACGCAAGCTTCGCTGCTCTCGGGGGGCGCCGCCATGTCAGCATTGTCGCAAATCTAGTGTGAAATCCCTATAGATTCTCCCTAAAACCGTACCCCTACGCCTGGCCCAGCTAATTGCTTCGCCTTCATGATTATCTAATAGGCTCTGAGTGCGTGTACGAGTCCAATAAAGCCAAGCCAGGCCTGAAAACCGGCGTGATAGACAAAATCCATCGACGATTAGGTGAGCAAAGAAGCAATTGTGCTATGTATTTCGGAGAGCTTACATGACTCTGCAGATCGCCTCGAAGACCTTGTGTTCCAGCAAGAGCAAAGGTTGGAGGGCAGTGAGCCATCACGTCCGCCTGTATCCCAGCAGGAGGTGGCGGGAGATGAGCATTTTAACGTTGCGGCTACAGCACGTTCTATCCTCTCTTTTCTAGCACAAGATCTCCGGAGATCCGATGTTAGTAACAACTACGCGGGCTACAATGAAAGCCAAGAAGATGGCCCTCATTACCGTAAACGAAGACGATTAGACGATGGTGACGAGGAAAGGTCCACCCCAACACGCCCCTTAGACTCAGTCACAACAAGTGCGCGTCTGGTTGCAGATTCACTAAGATCTGATACGCTAGAGGATGTTCTAGCTACATACTTCGACCACATCCATCCATGGATTCCGATCGTTCACCAGGCCAGGTTTCGTCGACGGTTGCTCGATCGTACACAGCGGTCAAGGCTGGATGTCGTTCTTCGTGTTATGATCCTAGTTTCCTCGAGGTTCATCGAGAACCCCGAGTCTGCAACTGATATTGCGGCCGCGGGCCTTACAACGGCCAAAGCTAGAGATCAGACCATCTCTGATTCTATGAACAGTCTGTGTGTGGAGAGTCTGCAGGCACTAGTCATTTGCGTATTCAACGACGTGAGCATCTCACTATAACTCAATATTCTCTGATTGGATAAACTTCTGTTTAACGCACGTTGCCCTATAGATCGGTAACGGAGAAGCTGGAAAAGCCTGGTCGCTTATCGGATCGCTTACCCGTACTGCGGAATACCTCCAACTAACGGTCGAGGGCCAGGAACTTCTTGACCGCAAGCCGATATCCAAGCCTTTCTGCTCATTGCCTCAGCACGAGAGCTGGGTGGAAGCCGAGGAAAGACGGCGGGTCTTTTGGAGCATATTCTCCCTTGACAGATTCAGCTCCGTGACCATGGGCTGGAACACCAGTCTGACGTCGGAAGATGTCCATCGTCGCCTTCCCTGCGATGGCGTCTATTGGCGGAAGGAAACCCAGGTCACCACGGCTTTCTTCGGTGTCTGGGATAAGTCGGCTGGGAGAATAGGAAACCCCATCACCTTCTTACCCTCACATTATGCATCACCAGCACAAGTTATAGCAGCCTCCGCTGATAGTGCTTTACCAAGTCCGGATAACCGCAGTGCTGCCTCCATAGAGTCACCGGATGAACCCCGGGCTTCGA
Source organism: Onygenales sp. PD_10 (assembly GCA_032988465.1). NCBI lineage: Eukaryota > Fungi > Ascomycota > Eurotiomycetes > Onygenales > Onygenales sp. PD_10. The sequence continues at coordinate 120,532 of JANTQH010000100.1, forward strand.
GCCTCGACGCCCTGCTGGCTCCAGTGGGGGCATTCGCATACTGTATGGAAGCTACCGAGTCGCTGAGCCGGGTAACCTCCTACTTCCTCCAGCACAAGGTTAACATGCGCGACGGGCGCGATATCAGCAGCTGGCTTATGCGGTTCAAAGAGCTTGATCTCCGTTTAGTGCATTGGAAGATGCTCCTCCCGAGGAAGTGGAAGGCTGCTGACCCGACGACAACCACCAAAAATGATACCGGTAGGAGCAACGTAACTAGTGGGGAGAGTGCCTTGGTGATGGATCCAAATCTAACGCTTGCACACGTCGCTCACAACGCCTCCATGATTTTGCTGCATCAGCCTATAGCCTTTCCCCATCAGGAGTGGGAGTTTACCCACTGTCTGCCGAGCGGCTGTTCTGCGGAGACCTGCCTGCAGGCGGCCGTCGAGATTGCCACCATCACGCAGAACTATCTAAAGGTATCCTCACCATCCTCGCCGGCGAACCCCATGTTCAAATTTTGCGTGTACATCGCGGCACGCCTGCTCCTCGTGCGCTGGCAGTATTATAGCCGGGGTGATAGTGGAACAGTTTACATCCATCCCATTGACTACAGATTCGGGTTACTGGTGCAGTGTCTGGACGAAATGTCGAGTCGTTGGGCTGGGCCGCGTGTGGGACATGATGACCCAGGACGCGGGAATATGATCGGCGCAAAAGACAACAACTTGGCGGCAAAATACGCGCAGAAGCTACGGGAGATGCACGCGCTGTGCATGCGCGATGCCGCTTATCAAATTGATGTGATGGGCTACACGCAGGATATCGACCACTGTTCGAGTTCAGTGTTTACCTCAACGGATAATCCTACTGATATTCTCTCCCCACGCGATGAGCCTCAGCAGGATCAGCTCCAGATACAAATGGCAGCCCCTTTGACAGCAGACCGTGCAGGCGCTCTACAGGGACTTGGTGGCAATGGCAACGTAGGCCGAGTTGCTGTCTATGACGAGCAGGTGTATCAACCAACGACGACGGACCGCACACCGGGCGACCTGGGGGCCATCTCGCAGGTCTTGCTGGACCAACAATTTATGGAAATGGATCGGATCATTAGTTTTGATGATGGGATGTTCAACGCGAGTCTGGCTGCTTCTACTTGGTCAGATTAATGGCAAATAAGAGTATTCATCCTCTTACGCGATTATGGGTAAATATGGGTAAATCAGCATGGAGGATATATAAGAAGCTTGTAATTGCATCTAGCTCCTACATTCTATCGTGCACTTAAAAATATATATACCAGGTCTATATCAATCCCATATGCAGCAACTGGTTGCCAAACTTCACTAAATAATAATCACCGTAAACCAGACCGTGATTTGCGTACCGCCTCCTCGCATTCGCGTTGTTGTTCGCGGTGCCATGCTTGAGGATGGCATCGAAACGCTGCCCCTCAACCACATCCTCAACCCGAGGGAGATCCTCATTGTTCACGTCACCCTCAGCAGCAAACCGTGCAGCCTCTGGCGCCAACGAGTGATCCAACGTTCCTCGGACCAAGTCGAGTGCCGCGTCGAGGAATCGCGCCGCCAGCTCACGCTGTCGCTCAGCATTCAAGGCCTGGGAGAGCAATAACATGCCATTGGCAGCGATGCATGCTGAGCTAGAGTCACGGAGCACTCGAACTTTCTGTCCAGTTTGCTGTGCTCTGTCATCTAGTTCCTCATCCGGCTTTTCCTCCGGTGCATCAAAATCCCATGGTGGCGATGTGTATGGATTCAACCCACCACTAGTGTTTTTACTGACAGAATGCGTTTCCAGCCGATGCAAGAAATACTCTGCAACACCACATGCTGCTTCAAGGAAAACACGGTCTTTGGTCCACATGTACGTCTGCGCGTACCCCAGGATAGCCCATGCCTGGCCTCTTGCCCAGGTTGATCCGTCTGCGTAGCCCTGCGCCGTCAAGCGTCTTTTGACCAAGCCGGTGGCAGAGTCTAGGCAGGCTACATGACAGGTTGAGTACCACTGGCCATGATAGCGGTGGATATCCCTTGCATCTCCTTCCGCTTCCTTTTTGGACATTTTTCCCAGCGACTCTGGCCGGAGATGGGTGCTCAAGAGGGTTCTTGCATGTGTGATTGCGATGTCGGCCAGATGGCGATCCCCCGAGTGGGCGGCAGCATAAAACAGCAGGTCGAGATTGCATAGGGAATCGATGATAACGATCACATCCGTTGCCATGTCGGTGATGGTGGTGTTCTTGTTTACCATCCGATCCCAACTGCGGATGGACCCTGTTGCGCTCACATACCTGGAGGCAAGACTGTAGGCGGCCTTGATGATCGAGTCAAGGCTGCGGGTGTTGCCAGTCAGCTCCCAGTCCTGTCGAAGAGCTGGCATGATGATAAACCCGATGTCATGGGTGTCTGTTCGAGCGGCCATGGCGTGAAGTGGTTCCGACCATTTCTGGCACATGGCAAGGAGCTGTTGGCGTCGTCTTGCGTTCGAATAAAAGCCCGTTGCGGACTGTGGATAACGAACTGTCCGGTCGAGAAGCTCGTACAATGTTCCCGGGAAGAAACCGCAAGTCCAAAAGCCGGCCTCTCGGAGGTGGTAACGATTTGCTTCTGCTTCTCCACCTTGAGGGACATATTCCGGGAATGCGTGCGGGAACTTTCGCAGCAGGTCTTCTTCCCGGGTTGGTGTAGTTGAGGGAAGAGATTCGTATGCAACTCTCCACACCTTTGCAGTGATATTCTCCTGGAAGAGTTCTGAGAGATGGTCTACTAAGCTCAGCATAGGCCTGTGTGGGAGGATCAGTCCGGCGCCGGGAAGGTCGTTGAGGTCGTTGTCGCTGGGGGCGGTGACTGGGCTGCCTCCGGATATTGCTGATTTTTCGATAACCGTGGAAGAAATAGACGAGGCACTTGAACTTGTTGCAGGCCTGGATTGTTGCGGTGAAGGAGACATAACGAAACCCCTGACTTGAGGGCTGCAAGATAGGGTGTACGCTATCCTATTCTTGCCGAGTGATCACTACTCTGCAGGTTTTGGAATTTAATTAGTCTTGTTTGCCGGTAGAGCGAGTATTTTGTTTCCTCTTGAGGGTTGATATTGACATACATTAGTAGGTTATTCAGGGGGTGGTATTTAGCGAGATTTCGACTTCCCCCGAACTCCGCGACCATTCCTCCGCCATGCACTCACCGCCGAGTCAGACGCTACTCAACCCCAGGTCTCTCCCGTCTTTTCCACGAGTTAGATCATGAAGAGTCTGGGGTAGCTCCGCCTATGACGTTGGGGAATTTCTCGACTAAAGTTGATGTTGTTGGATAGTAGTCGTGTTTAGCCATGGCGACGATGCTGCCCGTGAATCTATATAACCCATGTCCAATTCCCTTCACCAGCAAAGAGTTTCCTCTTTACAGCTGGACAAACCCCGAAAGAAACGCCAACATCTTCCTCTATGGCCGTCGAAAACCTACCCGGTCAGCGGATAGTGGTCCAGGATGACGAGGAGATTGTTGTAAGCTCAACGACCAACAAACCAGCCTCCCGCTCTCTGTGGAAAGCATGGCTGTACATCTTCGATTGGTACCCTAGCCACTACTCTAGCGAGGAGCGTAGACTCTTGTTTAAGCAAGATTGTGTTATCATGCCGCTTTGCTGTTTGATGTGTAGGTCAAAGTTCATCCCTTTCATTAGGAATTCGGCTAACAGTTGTGGATATTCCGTGCATAGTCTTTCTGAAGTGGTTGGACTCATCCAATATGAACAACGCTTATGTCTCCGGAATGAAGGAAGATTTGCAATTGAACGGCAACCAGTAAGCGAGAAATCGTTTAGATGTGCTCTCATGTTCTGCCCGATACTCTCAATATATTCATCCATATGCTTACCCATGCCACGAGGTATTCACTTTTCGGCACATTCTACAACATTGGATATCTCCTCTTCGAGATCCCGTCGATGATGGTCATCTCCCGTCCTAGCATTTCCCGTTACTACCCACCCACCATGGAGGTGGCCTGGTCAATCGTCACCTTCTGCCAGTCACGGCTGCGCAATGAGTATGACATCTACGGCCTCCGATTCCTGCTCGGTGTGCTTGAGACGCCTGCGTCCTCAGGATGCATGTACATCTTGACATCCTGGTACCGTGGGGACGAGCTTTTTAAACGCACTGGTGTGTGGTACGTGTCGAGCAACGCCGGCTCCATGTTCGGCGGTTATCTGCAGGCAGCTGCGTATACAAACCTCAACGGTGTGCTGGGTCTTGCCGGCTGGCGGTGGCTGTTTATAATCGATGGCATTATAAGCCTGCCCATTGCCATTGCCGGTTACTTTTTCTTTCCGGGCTTACCACAGAGCCCCAACAGGGTTTGGTGGCTCTCCGAGCGCGACCAGAAATTGGCGCGGGCCCGGATGAGAGATGACGGTGTCAAGGAAAGCAAGGGGATAGGGAAGCGCATGTTGAAGCGCGTATTTACCAAATGGCATTTCTACGTCGCTGTTACTGTTTATATATGGTGAGTACCGGAAAACTCCACAGAGAGGGCGACATGTATGGCCAAGAAAACTTGAACCTATCGCTTACCCCTATTTTAATAAAGCTTTCAGTGCACTAGCTACGTCGCCGGCCAGATGGCCCTTTGGTTGAAGGACGAGGCCAAGCTGCACGGTACTTACACCGTTCCTCAGATAAACACGATTCCCACGGGTGTACAGGGGGTCTCAATTGTTGTCGGGGTGCTTGCCACCTCACTCTGCATGATCTACCCGATCTGGGCGGTTTTCTCCGTCGCCACTGGCATACTCCTTTTCAGCAATGTCTGCCTCTTGATCTGGGATATTCCAGTTGGACTTCACTGTGAGAGAAATTCATTCATCGACCAATGTATCCCGGAATTAGTAGTTACTGACCAGAAGAAAAAACTCAAAAGTTACGGTCTATTATCTCCTCGGCTTCACATCCTGCATCACTCCTATTCTCTTCCCCTGGGTTAACAGGATCATGAAGGACGATGCTGAGGCCCGCGCCTTCACAACGGGGGCAATGGTGAGCTAATTGCCCGGTTCCCCCCCTTTTCTCCATTGCAGATCAAACAAATAAAAATAAAAGAAAAATCAAAAATCAAAAATTTTATGCTAATCAAACCTCATAATATAGATGACCTGCGGATGGATCTTCTTCTCCTTCTACCCCATAACAGCCTTCCCCGTCGTCGAGGCTCCCAAGTGGCGGAAGGGGTACACCGTCAACACCGTCCTAATCATTGCATACTGGTCGATCTTCATGGTAGGCCAGTTCCTCTGGCGGCGAGATTTTAAGAAAGGAAATATAGGTGAGGAGGAGGAAGAAGAAGACACGCAGACCTTTGAAAGTGAGAAACGGGGAGAAGCATCGGTTGTAGAGGTTGAAGATAGGAAGTAAAATTGAACTTATCAGGGGGTGGTTGATTCAATGCAACGAATGAGAGAAAAGATGAGACGGATAGTAATGGACACGACCGATTTTTCTCCTTTTTTCCGGTCTATCTATGAATATCTATTTCTCGGGGATTAATTGCAACGCATTGTTGCTGTACTTCTCTGTATCATGAGAGACAAGAGGACACAAGGGTGGGAATGTAATGCACCAGCCAACAGTCACATTAGTATCTCTGGTAATATTAACCCGAAGGCCGAGGGACTAGTGTCTATTCAAACAGTGTAGGAGATTTTAATATTCTATTATTTAAATAACGGTAGACTCCTTTTCCCATCCATCCGTCTCTCTCTACTACTTCAGTACTCACCCGCCAACATACGCTACACCAAGTCCATGATAGGGAAAATTCCCTCGTGCGGGAATCCCCATATACATATAGCCTACTTCCCTTCCCGATTAAATTATCCCAGTCGCATAAACTAGACGCCGTGACTCTATAACTTGCTCGCAGTTCTATCACCTTACCTTGGCCTATTAAAACAAATTCAACGACCCCAAACATCAAAACCAGCTTCAACGACAAAAACAAAAAAATGCCCCCACTACCCGGTTTCACCAATAACCCACTACAGACACGCTCCGACCTTCTCAAGGCGGTCGTGGCCTTACTCAAGCCCCTCGCGCAGTACCTCTCCCCCGCCAACGCGCGCATAAAAATCGCAACAGACACCGCAGCCGGCTTCGACGAGGTCGCAGCACAGCTTGAGGGTTTCGCACGGCCGCTATGGGCTGTTGCTAGCCTCCTAGATGACGAAGAAGGAGAAGAGATTGGTGTAAATCCATGGATTGAAGGGATAATAGCCGGTACGGATCCGGATTCGGAGGAATATTGGGGAGATGTGGGCGATTTCGACCAGCGGATGGTGGAGATGGAGTCTATAGCGTACGCACTTCTCGCCGCACCGGGATTCCAGGCACGGTTGAAGACGAACGGGGAAGTTTGGGAGAGGGTGGAGAGATGGCTGGATCAGATTAATGGGAGGAAGATGCCTCAGACGAACTGGTTGTGGTTTAGGGTGCTTGTTAATCTGGCGCTGGGGGTGACGGTAGACGAGGACAGCGTTAGGGGACGCATTGTGGCAGCGGATCTTGAGACGTTGGACTCGTTTGATATTGGAGAGGGGTGGAGTAGTGATGGGCTGTGGGGTGAGGAGCGGAAACAGGCAGATTATTACTCTGGTAGTTTTGCCATTCAGTTCGCGAGGATGCTTTATGTCAAGTTTATGGAGGGGAGAGGGGAGGGTTTCAGGGACAAGCTGAGGATCGAGAGGTTTAAGCGGGATGCTAGATATTTTGCATCTGGATTCTGGCGCTTTTTCGATATTGATGGTGAGAGCTATCTAGTTCAACGTTTGACATGTTTATCCCGAGAATAGTGGCTGCAGTGTATCCGTACTAACATCGACTTTCATACAGGAGCGGCAATCCCGTTTGGACGAAGCCAGACATACAGATTCGCATTTGCCGCATTCTGGGCTGTTGTTGCTGTGACGGGCTTGCAGCTTGACGCGCCCCTGGATAAAGCCGGCGTCATCAAGGGTCTTCTGCTCCGTCATCTTCGCTGGTGGGCCAAGTTCCCCGGCATCTTCAACACGGACGGAACGCTGAATATCGGCTACGTCTATCCGAACATGTATATGAGCGAGGACTACAACTCTCCACAGTCAGTCTACTGGTGTCTCAAGAGCTTCATTGTCCTTTCACTTGCCGAAAACCATCCGTTCTGGACCTCAGAGGAACTGCCCCATCCCCTCGACCTTTCCAAGGGGATGAGCCCACAGCTAGACGAAGTGGCTCTTCTCCGGGCCCCGAGACAGATCTTGTGCAACGGCCGCGCTCACCACTTCATGCTCAGTTCCGGCCAGTCAACCAGGAAACACCACAGGGCGCGGGAGGCCAAATATGGGAAAATGGCATACTCATCCGCGTTCGCATTCAGTGTTCCAACGGGACGACACCTCGAGCAGTTGGCTCCGGATAGCACGCTGAGCGCCAGTCTGGATGGTGGCGAGACGTGGGACACGCGGTGGGAGCCTTTTGATGTTAGGCCACAATCCGTGCTGTTCGTCGATAGTGTACACGGCAACAAGCAGGGAAGTGTACCAGCTCTGGTCAGTACTTGGAAGCCTAAAGGGACAGCCAACCATCTCCGGATTGTAACAACGTTGATTCCCTCACTGGAGCCGTGGGCGGGCTGGCATTTCCGCATACATAGGGTGGAGTGGGCTCCCACAGCTCTTTCGCAGGTACTGCAACTTGTGGATGCAGGATTTGCTATATTTGGGCAAACTCGCAAGGGAATGCTGTTGCCGCAGCTGCAGCATGGGGTGGCCGAAGATGAAAGTCAACCGCAAAGTGGAGGGGCTGTAGAGGGATGGTATAAGAACGGAGAACCTGAGAATAGTAGTTGCTTGATCCTATCTAATGGGGGTGCGAGCGGCGTCTTTGATCTTACTCCTACCATGGTAGTCCGGAGTACACCTATTACCGGCTCAATTGGTGTGGAAAAGATGATTCAAGAGACAAAGAGCTCAGCAACAGCCGTGCGGCCTGATGCAAATACAAACCTGATTGCGCAGAGGACGCTGATACCAATAGTTCAACACTGCCTGGGACAGGACTCGCCTAGTAGCCGACATGGAAGTGGGTGTGAGATGGAGTCATTGTTTCTAACAACGGGAATCTTTGCTGTTGCGAAATCATCCCGCATAGACCAGAGCGAGATTCACAGGCTGTGGTCAAGAAGACCGGAAGTAGAAGTGATGCTAATGGCAGGAGGAGGGGTCAGGGCGACATTGGTATTGCAGGAGGGATAGAATAAGAGTAGGGTTGAATCCTTGCCATCTAATGATAGATGACCTCAATTTTTCATTCTATAAGTTATAATAAATATCCATGGATACTACAACACCCTCCCCCCCTATCCCCCTTACTTTCCTACCACCCTACTAACCCCCTTCTTTCCCCCTATTACCCCTATTAATTACTCCCACCCTTCCCGCTACCAGTTCCATTCCCACTAACCTTTCCCCTGTCCAATTCTTCTCCAGGCCACATTAATGCCAGCCAGGTTCTGCGTATGTTGGACTCCTCCATCTTGGCGACAAGTAGATGCTTACATAAGTGGATCCCGGTCGGGTAGCAGCCGGCCTCTGATTGGCTGGAGATGGCCGGCTAAAGGAAGTTCGGCTGTAATTTACCGGAACCGGGGCAGAATAGCCGGACAACACCCCTCCATGAATAGCCAGATGGTTATTATTATGCCCGCCGGTGAACATAGGGCTGGCTAGATAAGGCTGTGGTTAAAGGCGTCTAGAATAGCAGGAGGCGGCTATTTGAAAATTCCCAGCTTTTAACCAAACAAATATATATAATCAGCACGAACGACGACGAAAAAGCCATCCGCCACACTCCTATCTACCCCTCCATTTCCATCCCATTCCATTCCACTTTTTTTGCTTCCCACCCAGCTCCATATTAATTCCCTGACACGCCCCTTTTTTTTTTCCTTCTTCTGTTTGTCTCCAAACTCTATCTCTAGGCCCCTCTCCCTTGCAATCGTGCCCACAACTCCCCCTCGATTTCCCTGTCACTGCGAGAATTCCACAAAAAAATACAAAAACCCGGAGCAAAAAGCTGGGGGTGGACGAAAAAGAACGGGGGGCCCCGGGGTGTCAAAGTGTCGGAATCATAACAAGAAAGCAGTCGAACTTGATACAAGATAAGTAGTACGTTATCCATCAGTCTATGGGTACACCGTCTCCCCAATTAGGAACCGTGATGATTCCTCCAGGCCGGCGTCCCTTGGCCGGAGTGACATCATAGTCAAGAACAACGTACTGTGGGCCACCGAACCTTGGAAAAGAGGGTCAAGCTGATGCGACGCGCCATTTTTTGTTTTCGTGATGCTGCTGGGCGCTGGGTCCCGGGTTCAGGGAGCTGGGATGTTTTGCCTTTGCTAGGCGGAGAGAGGTAGGTTTGATTGGTTTAGCTGGTTGTGAGGCACGTCGACAAGAGAGGGTATTGGATAGCAGCGGAGGGAAGAGGTGGGTATAAGTGCGTTTTATCTTTTCGTGGATATGGAGAATATATGGAGCTTTGTTCCTCAGTTCGGGCGTTCCTTGTAGGTATAGTTCGGGAACTCAAATATCTGTTTGCGTAGTTTCTGGTAAACCAGTGGTTAGTAGCGGTGGTGGTATTAGGTACAGTAGGATCCGAAGAGGCAAAAAAAAGGGGAACATCCAAGAAAGTAATTCGTTCGAATTAATAAGGAGCAGGGGCTGTGTGAACGATGGCGGGGGGAGGGGTAGGTAGAAAGCGGGTATATAAATCCCCTCCCCCATGCCTTCACCTTCAATCCCATCTTTTCCCATCACATTCCACTTTTCCTCACACGTCCCCCCATATATTCCATTCCCACGCTCAGCAAAAAGCCAACTCTAAAGAGCCCCTCATCTCCTCTCTTGAGTCCTCCATAAACGAAAACCAAACTACCACACCGCCACCTCCCAAAACCTAAACCCAAACAACAACAAAACAAAAATGGCCTCCCTCCCCCCCCTCCGCATCGTCATGGCCTGCGACGACGCCGGCGTCGGCTACAAAGACATCCTCAAAGCACACCTCTCTTCCAACCCCCTCGTCGCCTCCATCACCGACGTCGGCGTCCCCGCCTCCACCGACAAGACCGCCTACCCGCACGTCGCCGTGCAGGCCGCCCAACTGGTCAAAGAAGGAAAAGCGGACCGCGCCCTTCTAATCTGCGGTACGGGCCTGGGTGTGGCCATAGCCGCGAACAAGGTTGCGGGTATCAGAGCCGTCACTGCCCACGATCCGTTCAGCGTGGAGAGATCGGTGCTCAGCAATGATGCGCAGGTGCTGTGTATGGGCCAGCGGGTGATTGGGATTGAGCTGGCGAAGAAGTTGGCCGCTGAGTGGTTGACGTATCGGTTTGATAGTGGGAGTGCGAGTGCGGCGAAGGTTAAGGTTATTGGGGAGTATGAGGAAAAGTTTGGATGTTAAAGAGATGGATTTGGTTGTTTTGAGTGGGGGTTCTACTTGATATTTTACTTTACCTTTTTTTTTTCGGCCCTTTTTGAGCGGCGATTGAATCCTTTTTTTATACCAATTTGTTGAGATGGGGAGGGGACTTTCTCATGTTATGGATGATTCTTTTTTATGTATATAGACGAAACAGTCATGGCTCCCGCGCAAGTGCTTCAATCTGCCGCTTGAAGGACAGACCTGGCATTTCGCCACGATCAACACGACAGACATCAAATAGGAAATATAGAATTGCTATTTCCGAAAATATCTTTTAAATGTGCATTTGTTTATTTGTTTTTTGCATGCTCCCGATGGCAAAGATATACATACACTCTTCTATCACTTTTCGACCAACACGCCCATAAGAAAGAACCAAAATATGCAGGAACGACAAAAGAAAGAAAGAAAAGAACGGAAGAGCCCGGTTACTTCTTCTCACCATTCTTCAAAGCCCGCATCTCCTCCTTCATCCTAGTAATAGTCCCACTGCCTCCATAAACCAGTCCCGTATACAACATCGCCACAGAAGCCCCAGCATCCAACACCTTCGCCGCCTGATCACCATTCGTAATCCCGCCAGAAGCAAAAATCACCTTTCGAGCCACAGAGGCGGAAGATTGTACCGTTTGTGACGTCACAGCCCCAGTCTTCTCATCAGAAGATGGCGTGCTCTCAGGAACGTCAGAAACAAGCTGCTTGTCAAGTAGCGCCCGATATCTCGCGACAAGCGAGACCGTCCGCTCAAATAGGTGGGGGCCGGAAAATCCGCCTGTCTCCTTTAGCGTGGCCTGCTCGCGCGCTGGTAGTTTGTATCCGCTGGGGATTGGCTGCGGTCTTCTGTTTGTTGTGTTTCCGACGATAACTCCGTCGACACCAGAGGCCTGAACGGCGTCGCAGATCCCACGGATCTGATCGTCCGAGTCCTCGTCGGGGGAGACTTTAACCATCACATATGGTTTGGTTTTGCGGTTGGTGCGCTGTGCAGCTTCGACTACGCTCGTTAATAACGCGGTCAGAGGCCCGGATTCTTGCAGCGTTCGGAGGCCAGGGGTATTCGGGCTGGAGACATTGACAACAAGGATATCCGCGTATTTTCCGAGACGGTCCACGCAGTAGACGTAGTCCTTTTTGACGGCCTCAATGTCCGTCTCTGGTGTAGCTTTGTTCTTCGCAACCTGGACAGCAAGGAGCTTTCCATCGATAAGACTTCCTGGTGGGACACCAGCTTCCCCGTTGAGCACACGTTGCTCAGCGGCTTCGCTAGAACCAATTCCTATCTTATGTGCAAATTCGCGAACGCGCCGCTTAAGAGTTGCCGCCATGTGATCCGCGCCTTTGGAATTAAGTCCATAGCGATTGATGAGAGCATTCTGCGAGACAATTCGGAATACTCGATTTTTGAGATTCCCTTCCTGCGGGAGAGGAACGACTCCGCCAACTTCGACGATCGCAGGTCCCAGATCAAACAGGGGCCCGGGGATTTCCGCATCTTTATCAAGACCGCCAGATATTCCAATTGGGTTGGAGAGAGTATATCCAAACACCTAGTATCGCGAGTTAGAAATCTAGTTTGGGTAAAATGTATCTAAGGGTATTCTCACCTCGGTCACCAATTTCCCATCGCCATCAGGATTTCCCCTTTCTCTAGGGTGAAGGCCAAGCGGGTAGAGAGCCTTCAACATATCGACACCAGCATGATGGGCCTCCTCCGCATCGGGGTAGTACCATCGAATCAGGCGCGGAACAAGCCATTGATGGGCACTAGCTCGCGTATCCGTCGCATAAAGATACCCGCCCCAAAGGACGAGGGCCACGGAAGTACCCAGGACAAATCTTTTCAACTTTTTGCCTGGGGCTCTTTTAGGAGCCGGGGCAGCAGCTTCGGTGGTCGAGGAAGCGTTGCGCGAGCCAAACCGCAGATTCGACCGGGGAATCGAGAGTTTCTGTCCGATATAAGGTCGGGAGCAACATGGTCGGTGTAGGACAGCGCCGCGAGATATAGCTCCGAGGTTCACGAGCAGTGACCTCGAAGGCGAGACATTGCTACCGAGAGGCATTGTATAAGATAATTAGGAAATATTAATTATCAATTTGCCATCAAGGAGAATGTTGTCATCCGAATGTAACCCAGCTACCCCATGTGAGGTTAATATTTTGGTCTTCAAGTTAAACATGATAGCACACAGCAGATTCAGAAAGGAGCGACAATGATGACACAGCGTTTTATGTAACAAAAATCATGTAAATACATCCACTCCTCAAACAAAAGCCCAGCAACCCCCACGTTGAACATGGCAACCGAGCTGATGAGTATTTGACGGTTCCAAAGATAGGACCGGGGGGGCAAACAACACCGCATTGAAGTGCAAACAAAAGGTACCAGCATCAATGGACACACAAAGTATATAGGAAATGAATAGACTTACATGATCTCTAATACAATCCCAGTCCCGGCTCGAATTGGGGCCGCAATGCCTATTATCGCAAAGTGCGTTGCGAGACTTGGTCAGTGTTGGAAGTCAATATTTGCGGGCCGCCATGAGGTCAGCGAATCGGCCTCGGATATATTTTCTGCCGAGGCCAATCCTATGCTTAGTCATTTATCAGCCCGCCTTCCCCTCAAGCCCAACGACAGTCCACATGAAACCATCGCATTCAGTGAAATGGGACCTCTGATGAAAGGAAGAATCATGCATCCGACTGTCTACCAAAATGCAGAAACAATATCACAGCTAAACTACTCCAGACTCTTCCCAAATGGCCTCGCTTCACCCCCCCGCAGTAACGCAGAAGAGGAAGATGAAGCTCCGAGAGCAGCTCCATTATGCTCAGAAGCGCAGAGCTTTTACTACTATTGACTAGGTTTCTGAGTCGATGAAAAACATTTCAAGATCCCCTGCCTTTAACTACTGGTATCTACCTCGATCTTCTGCAAAAGTTCTGAATTATCAAGCGTGCAGGATGGTACTGAGCCACGTGTGACCCGGGGGCTTTATCGCCTGGTTTCTGTGCGTATCAATAGTCTCGGATGGGTACTACTGCGGCAAAATGGCGTTCCAAGCGTCTTTGCAGTGTAAGGCGGACGGGCAATGGGGAGGATAACGGGCGGACCCGTAACTTGAGTTCGAGTCAACGAAATTGCCCTGCGATACCCAGTCCAAGGCTACATGATTTCTGAGCTTCCGGTGGCTATCAAATATGGAGCTCACGACCTCCCCGAGTACACTTTACAGGGAGAATTATGTTCTCGAACCACCAGTCGTACGAAAAAGAACCAGAATAGTTAAGTTAACAGAAATCATAAACTATTTATAGATAAAGCTAACATTAAGGAACTGCTCCAAGCTCCCGGAATTATTAGTAAAGTCCTCGACAGTTTCGGCCCTCTCATGGCCCGTCATCGAAGCGCGTATAACGCCCACATCCACATCAAAAAGAGTGGTAAATAACTCAGCGGTGAACGCAGGCATCGGATATTGGCAAAACACCAAGAGTCCTTGATGCTGCGTCACAACGACGTGGTTGATGATGGCTAGGACGTATGGGAACTTTGGAGACAGGCGACACAAGAGAGCAGCGGTCAATGAACGGTCCGCAGGAATGAACGATATGGAATTGTCTCGGATAACCCTGGACAGGAACCAAAGAGCTCCACCGTTGGCCTTCTGCCTCCATTTCGCGATGTCGGCGGCCAGGCTGCCTTCATTCTTTGCAGATGTAGAATTAAATAATCGGGATAAGCAAAGAGAGAAGGAAGCATGGCAGAGTTGCCAATACACTGACATATCAAACTTTCCCGCGGAGGATGGATCAAGGTTGTCGTCCGAATTTGATTTAGTACCAGGGGTGCTGTTCTTGGTGTTTAATCTCGGAGCAAGCTTGCTATGGGTGGGATGAGAAAGCGGGGTACACCACGGTAACTGGCAAAATTTATAGCCCTATAGTTCCTGTTGATACTTCTGGTGGGCTGCAGTGGCCTTCAGCTTCCAGACTTCTCGTTCCAGTGATATAGCTAGCTTCTTAATGATAATAATATTAAGCTCTTGATAAGTATATTTTAATAATTATATAAGCTGATTTATAAAGAATTATATAATTAATTACCAAGAATCTGGCCATTTCAGGGGGCAATAGAAACAGTGGAGTGCGGAGGAAAATGAGAACTAATACACAGCAGCTTCGGGATAATGGCCCAACAGTTCCTGTTGATATTTCTCGTGGGCTGCAGCAGTCTTCATCTCCCACGCTTCCCGTTCGAGCGGTTCCGCATTTATTGTGCTGCGCAGACAGCGAGAAAAGTGTCTAAATGAGTCTTTGGCTTTCTTCGGAATCGCATGTTCATGAAGGAGGAGATCCGCGTGTTGCTGGAGTGTGTTGACAGTCGACTCGTTACTTGATTCGACTGTATTGAGATGCTCAGTAACTGTCTTTGCATGTAGCGAGCGGTATCAATTAAAATACTTACTCGGAGTTTGGGCATCGGCTGGAGGGATTCCATATAGTTGTTTGTCAGGAATCCCAAGATAATCTCATATTCATGCAATCTCACTTAGAATTAGCATTTACACAGCCACCCACATTCCTTCATACAAAATAGCTAGGGTTCCTATGAACCACCATTAATTTTACAATATCATTCAATTCATACCTTATGAAGCAATGTACAATACTGATAGTTATGAGCCTGGTGATTTCCATTGCATATTCAACTTGATTTTTATCATTATTATCATCATTTCATCTTTTTTCACCCTATACCACATGCTTTTCACATGAAATAGCAATATCCTTCAAAAAAGACCCACAGGAACATCCCCTAGAATCCACAGAATCCATTGAAAAACAGAGCCACAGACTCTATACATCCAACAAATCAAGCTTTTGAGAACATCAGAAGCTTTATATTAATTGAAAAAACAGGGCCATGTAAGCACCTCTAACAGTTCAAAAACTAAAAAAGTAGAGCTCTCAGAGCTCTATCCATCTCATCATGTCTAATACCACTACTTAACATACAATAGTGACACTGAAGAACAGCAAGGACTGAGAGATCTGATATATGAATATCATATTAATAGTAAGTAATTATGGAGTTCATGATTATATCAATTTAATAAAGAAAGATTATTAGCCAGAAGTAGAAGAACTCAAAATTAAGGATGATAAATTCAAAAAATCATTTAAAAAACAGGTAATAGTATATAAAAAACATTAAATAGCTATGAATAAGATGTACAACATCATTACAACATCAGTTTTGAGAGTAGAGATAGAGCACATTATGAAGGCAGGTAATACTCACATTAAAGATATTATCAAAGCACTGTAATATCATCTCTCTCCCACTACTGAAGATCAAAAAAATGAAGTCAGAGATTGATATAACACTCTAATAAAGAAATCAAATAGTAAGAATATTGAAAAATAATTAGATGACTGATCTATGATCTGTGAAGAGATATAGAATATAGAGATCAGGAATCTATTTAATCTAGAGAGTGATTTTTTGATGACTAATCAAGTGATTAATTTAATAATTACTGAAGGATTTAGATTCATTGTCTTATATAACAAAAAGACAGGTATGAATGTCATCAATCTAGAATAGTTAGTCAGAGAGTTTAAAATTCAATATTGTGAAATGGGAGTCTTAAAAAATAGTTATAGCACTATTTTTATGATCTTTAGCAGCCTGGGTGGGGAAAAGGAAGAATCCACTGATGGCATAAATCCACCTGCAAAAGACTCACAAAAGGAAGCTAAAGATTCAAAAAAGAAAGGTAAAAAGACTCATGATCCATATATCTACAGCAGGCCTAGACATTCAGTAAGAACTTACTGATATTTCAACCCTACATCAAGACCTGAGTGGTTCATGGGATATGACAATACACATAAAAAGGTGGATGAGGTGTTGAAAGACAAGAAAGTCAAGGTAAAGATTAAGGTAGAGATTAAGAAGGTAAATAATAAGGTTAGTGTAGGCCTGCAGATAAATCTTTCAACCATTTATTAAATACCTCTAACCTCATGTGAAGTTACAGATAGATTATTAATTTTGAGTGCTAAATCTAGCTCATCAAATCATTCATTAAGAGATAGTTGAGTGTATGATATGGGTAGAGAATCTCATATTTATAATGATAGGTCTAGATTTATTAATTTTATAGAGGAATATAATATGTTATTCTATATAGATGACTTCTATACAAAAATTCAAGATTATGAGACTACTATCATATATCTTACAAATCCAATGATCTAAAAATGCTTTATAACCACACTATTTAACATAGCATACATTCCAGATTTTCATATGAATATCTTCAGCTGGGTGAGACTGTTCACAAAAGGAATCTCACTACACATAAAGATGATAACATTAAGAGATAATAGAAAGCCTTGAGTGTTACTTACATGGAGAGGTAATCTTATGTGCCTAGAATATAATCTATACTTAAATACTGTACTAATATTAATATTCTCTACTCTCACCAGATATAGAAAGCATTCTGAGGCCCCAAAGATTTTAACAGTATCAGTAGAGGTCTGATATAGATGACTGAGACATAGTTTCAAGGCCTTAATTACTCACCTGCAGAATACATCTGAAGGCATAATTATAGTAGGCAAGTTTATAGAAGGGGGAGAGAAAGAGTTGGATCCTCACCTGCAAGGAGTTACATGTCACTATTAAATATGTGAGCTCTCAAAAGTAAAAAATCAGATATCTCACAGGTAATACATTTACTCTATTAAACTATTTGAACACCTCCATATCAACCTTATAAAGAATAAGAAAGATTGCTATTACAGTTAGCAGTAGATAATATATTTTACATACAATTTCTTGCAGTTCTAAATCATATAAAATGTAGTTTGTAAGTCTAAACTCAAGAAAGCTCTCCCTGCAGTCATGAAATGAATTAAATGCCAGTTCAATATAGACATCAAGATTATACATGTTAATAACAAAATAAGTATATATTTAAATGAGATAGATGAGTGGATCCTAGAAGAAGGTCTCATAAGAGAGTTCTCATTAGAATATACATATGAACAGAATGGTGTAGCTGAATGTACAGGCACACTATTAATCAAAAAAGTAAGATACTTGCAGATAGATGGATGCTTATCCTCAGAGCTCTCACCTGAGATATATATAACAGCTAGTTATCTCATTAATTAAACCCCTACACATCTATTAGAGTGGAAGTCATCATTGTTAACTCTATGAAAGTATTTCAACCTCCCTGGCAAGCCTTCATCTACTCACCTACACATATATGGATGTTGCACATACACAAAGATTCCAGATGAAGTTTTTAATTGTATGAGAGCTTCAAAGCTAGAATTTAGAGCATATATTAGTTATCTTATTAGATATGATTCAACAAATATCTGGAGGATTTGGATTTCACACTTACAACATATTATAAGAACTAGAGATGTGGTGTTTAATGAATTGATTCAATTTGACCCATAAAAACCTCATATTGAAGAGCTACTATGAGAATCCATTACAGACAAGATCACTGAGATGTTACAAACACCTATAATTAAACCAGTAATCTCTGAGGTCTGCAAATAGAATGAGACATTAGATTCTGCTGATATAGATGTTTTCTACTCTGAAGACATTAAATAAACAGAAAAAACAGCTGAATCTAGCAATAAAGACAATAAAAATGGTCAAAGAGACACAAATAAACCTTTAACATCTAAATTAACATCAGAATCACAGGTTCAAGGGGGTGAGCAGGTAGTTGAACAGGTTGATAGAGAGGTTATTGAATCTGATAATCTCAGTAACTAGTTACAGAGTAAACTGCAGGTCTCACTAAGTGAACATAAGAAGGTGCCTGAGTAATCTCAACCATCTGAACTGTCTGATATCTTACCTCTAGATCTCTTCAATCAACCAAATTGAGTGCTGTGGGCATATAAGATCTCTGCAGACTTTAATAAATTAAATATAATCTCTAATAAACACATTAGACATACTATACACTTTAATAGAATTAAATGCACAAAAAATGACCCTGCTCAGCAGTTTTGTATGATATTCAGTATAATTATAAACCTCACACCTCAGAAAGGGAATAATATGTAATTACATAGAGATAAACTCTCATCACCACTAAATCATTGAAACTCATTAAAAATGCACAAATATAATGAGGATTTCATTAACACCACAATCCAGAAATAGGAGATGATTACCCAGAAGAATACATATAAAATAGTGTTTAGATCTTCAGAAAATGTGTCAGTGATCTCCCTACACTAAATATTTACCTATAAATTTAATGATGATAGATTTCTCAATAAGTTCAAAGTATATATCTACATTTAAGGCAACCTTCAATCTTCCAGTGAAAAAGATATGAGAGCTTATATACTTACTGATAGAATGTACTGTGCATTAATGATGATAACAGTAGCTTTTAACCTTAATATCAAGCAGCTTGACAGTATGAATATCTTTACAAATAGTAATATAAATAAGGAAGTTTATTGCAAACTACCAGATAGATGATGGAGACTTTCAGACCTTACCTCCTTAAGGTGATCTCTTACCTTACTTAAATTGAAAAAAGGCCTATATGAATTACATCATTTGCCATTACTTTGATTGAATGAAGTCATAAAAACACTACTACATATAAAATTTACCCTTTCACCTGATAATAGATGTCTCTTTTCAAATAATCAAATAATCATTTTCTTTTACATTGATGATTTCATTACCCTTTCAGATAAAAATAATAAAGATGAGAGGAATCAGGTAGTTTAAGAACTTATAAACACATATGAGATTCATAATATAAGAGAACTATATTAATTCTTAAACACCTATATTATCTGAGATAGAGCAAATTTGAAGCTCTGAATCTACCTCAATTCCTATATTAATAAGTTAGTAGCTACATACCATCTTGAGTAGTCTCTGCAAACTCATGAAGTACCTCTTACAGGTGTGAAACTTAAGGCCTATAAGGCTAAATTGACCCCCACAAAAATTCATCACTACTAATAACATGTTGGATCTTGCATCTATCTAACTATTATTACAAGGCCTAATATCACATATACTACATTAAAGCTAGTGTCTTTCATACAGAATCTATCAGATGTTCATTCAACTAAAATAAATCACATCATCATTTATTTATAAGATATGCAGAACTACACCATTTAATATGATAGTAGATATAATAGATCCCAACTCAAATAATCAATAAATTTACCTGTAAATTTAATTATACCACTAAATTCCAATATAAATTCTAAAGTCACTGAATTCTCTAGTAATACTAGCTTTACAGATAATGCTAATTACCAGTCTACAACTAGATATCTATTCAAAATGTATGACAGCCCAGTCAATTAGAAGTCTGCTCAGCAGGCTATAGTAACTACCTTCATAATGGAGGCTGAACTTCTCACTATATCATACACTAGATGAGAGGTTATGTGATGGAAGTAATTCCTCACCTAAATTCAATTTAACTCTAAGTATAAAATCTCTATTAAATGTAATAATACTCAAATAGTAGGGTTATTAAATAAAAGTAATCTGCAGATTAATATGTGCCTTCACCATATTAATATACATAGCAGTTGGCTTTACAAGTGAGTTCAAAGCTCTAATATCAATATAACCTGGGTCCCTACAGCAGAGATGCCTGTGGATGGCCTGATAAAGGGCCTCCTACCATAGAAACATCAAAACTTCCTCAAACACCTTAATATCATTAATATTACCAATCTCATTGATATACAGTGAGATCTAGGGGGGAAAGATTAATTCATTTATTTTCATCATCATTTTCATATGTTCATTGATTTCATTGATTTTTAATTCCTATGAGGAACTCACCTGGCTGGATATTCAACACCTGTGCCACCATGTTATTTTGATTTTTATTTCCTATTTAGGCAGTACAACTGGCCTCATTACATTCAT
>JANTQH010000101.1:0-138772 GCA_032988465.1 Onygenales sp. PD_10
GTGACATACCTCGTACGGAGTTCCGTGGCAGGATATTGTGCGCATCGTTGGGATTGGGTTGGGTTTTGGTCGATGTAGATTCGGATTATATTGGTAGATAGATAGGTACCATACAAGATAGGCGGTTAACGCTTTTTTGCGGGAAGGGTCGATGCCGTGTTGATGTTGTTTGTTCCGATGCTTGATATTTGGATAAAGTCTAGATTTTTTATCCGCATCAAAGCAGTCTACGGCTATGGGGATATAATAAAATCATTTTCAATGATATGTTTTCGGGATGCGGGGAAGCTGGATTTGTTATCTAAGTATCGGGTTTCGCTTATCGGGAAAGGAGAGGCGGGGGTTCGCGTGTGCCGACGGGCCGATATCCTTCTAGTTCTTGGTTTTCTTCGCGGTGGTTGGGATGATATTAAAGCTCAGCAGGAGTGGTAAAGGCTGGGTTTAGATTTAAGAATCTCTGTATATAGGTAGCTAGCAGCTAGCTTCTGGGGGTTCGTTGGTGTGTGTTTTTAACTACTTTCCTGATGGTGGGATTTTGTGGTTTGTAAAGGGTTGAAAGGGGGAAGAAAAAGATAAAAGGGGGACAGAAATGTAGACTGACTGATTGCCCTCTTTATTTTTATTTTTTCCTGTTTCTACAATAAGCCGAACAATTATCTTTCGAATAATTTCCTTCTCAGCTTTTCTACTTTTCGGCCAGCCCAAGTCCCCACCCCAGCAATGTAGGGGGGTCAGGAGTGATATAGGAAACCAAAAAGGAAATAAACAAACGAGTATGAAAGACATTTCATCATAACCCAAGGACTTTTCTCCACATGAACTTTCAACCTACATTGGGCAGGGGAAGTGGAACAGGATAGCATAGAATTTGAGATGGGTTGGGAGTTGGGGGAGCCAGCTGCTGCTTTGAACTTGGGAGGGACGTAGGACCGGACATGTTCGTGCGGCCGATAGCGCTCACGTAGCTGGTCTGGTGTGATGTGGCTCCTATGAAGAAATACGAAGTAACGGTCAGGGGACGGTAGATGCTTCCATATATACTTGCTGCAGATCAGGACAAGGGTCCTCTCGATGCTCCATGCTTCATGTTCGAGGGGATGGAGATGGTGGGTATGTATGCGGTTAATGCCCGAAGAATTCCAGGATAAAGATGCACAGGGAAAGTAGCTAGATGCAGGATGCTTAAAAGAGGAGAGAAGAGGGAGAGAGGAGGAATAAAATTATATATTGTAAAACGTAAGACGTCAACAGCGTTATTAGGTGATCATTAAGTATATTAATAATGAGGCAAGGGACCAAAAAGGAAGCATGATGACCGGAGGAAAATAACAGAACAGCAAAAAGAAAAGACAAGAAACAGAAAGTGCATAAAAAAGTCAATAGATCCTCCGCCCCTGCTAATCCATTTTCCATGTTTTTCCCCTTTTGCCCAAAAACAATTTTGTGGCCCTCAATGGAGCGAAGAGAAACCAACCCAATAGGTAGTAATTATTAGTTATCCCCCACTTTGACCAAACCAGACCAGACCAAACCAAACCGAGCCCATGATAACCAAGCTGAACGTAGAGCCAAGGAGAAAAGAAAGAAAGAAAGAAAGAAAGAAAGAAAAAAGGTAAGGTGGACAGTGACCGATTACTGGAGCGGACGGCACGGGACGGGGCGGGACGAGATGAGATGAGATGAGATGAGCTGAGCTGAAGCGAAAGGAAAATTGAACCCAATAGGCCGTCCTTTTTCGAAATTTTTTGCTAGCCGGGATGATACGTGGTGCTTCCATCCCCTGGCTTGCCTTGGTTTATCCCCTCGCAGCCACCATTATTCGCGCTGTAGCGGTCCTTTTCTAGTACCCAATGCATATTGAAATTTTTTTTGATCTTCCGAACGCAAGGGACCCCATTAAGCAAGGAACATAAGGTAAGGGTAGAAGAAAAAAATGCGTGTAGCCACAAATGGTAGGTATGATGCGACTCGGGGGAGAAATGATGCAGCGCGGTCGAAGATACGGGATGACAGGAGGACCTCGCCGAGTGGATGTCGAAGGTAGGGTGAAATTATCGGATTTAGCGGCCGAGGTGCATAGACCAACACATCAACGTCTCATCGCGACTATTAATGCACCTTGTCCCGTGGCACGTTCGTAGGATTTATGCTCGCTTATTATTGATACCCTTGAGTTCAACCTCGCTGTGATTGCGTCAGCAAATGTTCAATCATAGTCAAGGGACAAGATGGGGATAAAATAATGCCGGTATTGTGTTAATAGAACTGTATGGACAACAAATTAAAATAGGCCGTGGGATGAATATCAATGTTTGTACCCCGACGCAGGAGTGTGATAGGTGGGAGTAAAACAGCCGGATATTTAAACCGGGTTTAACATGGCAATTAAGGATGCACTTTCCAGGCACGAAAAGCGGTGAAACCTTGCATGCCTATTTGCCAGAAGGACGGGAGAAGGTGACAAATAGAAAAGAGCCAAGATGAACAGCTCGGGGGGTGTCATGCACTTACAACACAAGAGTTGAGTTGGGGGGAATTAATCCGGGGAAACCACTAGATAGTAACCAATAAAAACCCAACGTCAGCATTCTGCTTTATCTGCGCCTGACTGTGTTGCCTTGGGATGGAGGGCATGAACAAGCAAAAATGTGACTTGAAACCGCATGCCCAGAACCGTATCGGGCTATAGTATGTGATGGCGAAGGGGGGGGGACAGCATGGTTTCTTTTTCTTGCAGGGATTATGGGAAAGAAAAATTGACATACCGGTCACCATATGCATAATCTCTGTAGGACAGAGCAAAAACATAGACACCGGAGTTAGCACAAGTTCCTTTAATTTTGAAATCATCATGCGGCAGTTGAACAGGCAGTTTATTCCCCTTCAATATAACGATGGAAAATAGACCGGAATCAGATGCGGTCGGGGACTTACCCGCTGATGGTTAGAATGCTCTTTTCGCCGAGAGTCATGTTGAGGACGGCTTCATCCCAGCCTGGAGAAGACGGAGCAAAGGATTAGTCAAAATTCCAGAATATCCTCTGCTTTCCGTGGCGTGCGGGGGTCTGTGCTTTAGGACGCAGTTGGAGAGCAATGCGCGGACCAAAAAATAGAAGGGCGCAAATACCTCGAATGACTTTGCCAACGCCAATTGTGGTTTTAAACTCTCCTCTGTCTCTGGACGAATCAAATCTGTTTGAACATTTGGACGATCAGCCCATTGGTTTCTTTATTTCCGTTCCACTCTTTGCAAGGAAGGACGATCATAAGTAATACCGCGACGGGATGCGGTTCCCAAAACTTACTCGTCTCCCATGCAGTTTTTATCAACAGCGGCGGGGTCATGGAGACATCCGGTATAGTCAATCACAACTTCGTCTCCCTTTGACGGCTTGTCAACCCCATTGCCGCCTCTAAGAACTCTCTTGATGACACCCATATCGATCGACGCGTGGAGATAGATGTTCGAAAGCAATTCAAAGCGGGGAGTTAAGCTTGGCGCTAAATAAACGGGCGGCGCTCTGGAAAATCTAGGACGCTTGGTGAAGAGGAAATAAACGAGTGTTCGACAAAGCTCTTGAATATTTCAAAAGATTGGAAGCTGGACAAGGTTAGATGCCAACGAGCTTTGGGTCTATGCTAGACGGAATTGAGGGGAGCGGATGCACTATATATTTGGTTTCAATGGCTGAGAGTGGGGCAGAATCGAGGGGTGTAATTCGATCCGGAGAAGTCCCAAGGAGATAGTGATAAAGAATGAGACAAAAAGCATAAAAGTGCCACCAGAAGAATATGCAACGAAACGGAGAAGCGTAGGTGAGCAGGAGAAACCCGTTATGGGAGAGCAGATGAAAGATAGAAATAAATCATTTCTCGTCTCACGATTGGAGAACAAGCTCAACCCATTCCGCCGCAGCATGCCACATCACACATGTAATATTTTTTCAACGTAGCACCTCTTGAGGGAGCATCCCTGAATCATACTTCGGAAGCACATCAGAATTTGGGGGCACCCACGGGTTGGATTATCAGTGGCTTCCGAACGCAATCCACCGCAGAGGGCGCGTTGAAATTTAGTCAATCATCGCAAAGATATCGCGCTCTTAACCCCTCCAAGATGCGCAGTGGTCGAGTCAAAATGCTGCCATCGGAGCCTCCAGGTGCTGCGCTTGAGAGCTAGACCCTCCAATAGGGGCTCGCCATGCATGGCGGCGTCCTGGCGAAGACCAAGCTCTGCAGACAGCCTGCCACCCTTAAATCCAACGGACGGGGTTTGGCGCAAGCGTGCATTTGATCGAGCGCCACAGGTTAGAGAACGCCAGGTCATGGCTGGCAGCCAGGCAGACTAGGGCCGTCCGCCCCAACGGTCTAGAGCGTGTCTAGATTGTTCGACCCCTCCCTCAGGCGCTCTTCAGGGATTCGTCAAAGAATCGGCAATTTTCGTGCTGGAGCCAGGGTGCTTGGCCGGCGGCGAGTATCGACTCACAGGAACTTGAAGCATTCTGGAGAGAGCTGCAGTGGGTGATTCCAAGGACGGGAATGCTGGGGCTCTTCCGGCAGTATCCAGGGCCCGGTGGTAGCAGCGGAATGCTCTGTTGCAGACGGGCATCACCATCGATATGAGGGCTGTTATGTATATCCGGATGTTGAGTTAGTTAACTAATGGAGTTGGTTGGTTGGATGGTTCAGCCCAGTCCACACACCGTCCCTGCCTACGTAATCCACCCCCTTCGCATCCCTGTCCGCATCTCTCATCGCTGCGACCCTGTCCCTGATTCTCCGGCGAAACGCCATCGCTAAGACAGTATCCCATGCTTGCACGGCTAACCCATCACCCCCCGCCGCTGGTTGGTTAGGCTCGAGCAAGCGTGTTCCCGAGCTGTTCGTGTTATTAATCTGCGATGTATGTTGGTTGTATATGGGTGTCGCGGGCTACTTCAGCTGTATGGGCGGGAATGTCTCCCTGCCAGTAGGGAGATAGCCGTAGTATAGTCCAATAGTAACCGGACACTTGACAGGACAGACGCCCCTCTCTTCATCTTCAACTTCCCCGAAAGGGGTTCTAGGCACGGCTTGAAAACTCGGGCCAAAGCGCACTGTTTTCTATGCAATCGGACCATGCCTTGTCTCCAGGACGAGAATATTGTCAGACTGTGGCTCCGCATGTGTTCAGCCTGAATATCCCTCGAACGAAACAGCTTCGACTTGACAGTTATCAAAGCGCCGCCGCCCACCGGATCCTCTCCCCTCCAGGAATAGAATGATCGCCGGATCCTCTTTTTGATTTCGCAGTCCAGACAGAATTATCAGGCAATCGCGGCCTTGGCTAGAGTCCGGGATTTAGGGTCTAGGGCCGTGATGTATTTGGGGCTGGTGGTGAAGGTTGGCGTCTTTGTCTCGCCATTCGATATCTAGATCCAACAGATGCAACAGGATCCATAATTATTATTGCCCCCCATCGCTGTTCTGTTTTTGAGTCTGACTGATCTGCTCGTATCTGCTGATATGTCCGCACTGGCTAATGGTGATGCTTCCTCACAATCGGCTTTGTCTCCCACTGGCAGCCGCCTTAGGAGGGGGGGCCAAATGATTATTTTCGCCCCTTGTCGAGCAGAAGGCGATTCCGATCGATCATTCGTTCGTCCATATGGATGGTCCCCAATCAAAGCGCCAAGTTGCCAGTCTTTCGCATCGATGTTACGCTCCATGTTGTTGCGCGATCTTGAATATCGCCAGAGCCGCCTAAAATACAGCAACTGTTTGTTTTTAATCTGTCCCTAAGCGGAGAAGGGATAGTTACCTCCTGGCTGCCATCCACAAGCCATTTCTGCGTCCTGCCCCATGTTACATCGAACGGATTGGGTCTGTTTTGGATGCTCGAATCTGATATTGAAAAAGTGTTTGTGGTTGGTGACCTGTAACTTCAATTTTGACGTGCATCCTAATGACGAACACTAACTAGTCCAACACATGGGTTTCTCACGCATCCAGGCGCCCGTCTGTTGTGGTTCACCTTGTTGGTTGCTGGGCGAAGACGTTGACGGGCTACAAATCCCCATTCACATCGACCATGTTTCCGTGAGCGAAATTCGGGACATCGGGGATTTCCCTTGCTCAGCTCAGCGGAATTCGAATTGCTTCGATCATGAGGCTTGACGTGGTCTGAACTTAAACTTCGTTTCTTTTGGGGGCCTTACGAGTACAAGCCTGGATTACGGATATGATTCGCACCGAAACTGCATTGCAAAAGCATAACTGACTCCCAAAACATAGATGAGCTGACAAGGCTCAAGCTGCACAAGAACCATATCAAGCCTCGATTTTCCCTGTCGATCCACGATCTGCATCTCATCCATGAAGACTGTCTGCCACAAGCCAATGTGCAGGTATCAGTAACGAGATAAGCGGCTGGACAACGTTCCCGTCCTGTAGCCTTTTAATCTACAATAAAAAGCAAAATGTTGACAGGTGGCCGTGCAGTTTTCCTTGCGTATGAAATCTATCTTGCAGTCCGTCAGTTTATTTATCACGCACTGACCCTTCGTGCTGATGTTAGAGATGTTCGAGTGAGCGCTATGGCGGGCGATCTAGATTCTCGACTCTGCAGTCTGTGCATTCCTACTATCACGAAGGAGAGGAGAAGAAGTTGTTGATTAAAAGGCCTCATAGATGCGGATTCAAAGCTCCGTACTGCTCCACTTCAGCCTCGCGCCCTGTCATCGGCTTACGAGGATGAAAACCTAGGCATCAGAAGAGACGGTGGGATTGTAAACATTGCCATACAGGATCACATTTCCCCTAGGGGCCTAGATAGTAATAACTTCATCCCCATCAACATATCTCCACGGGAGGATAGACCATCATCAGAGAGATAGCCCACCCCGTTTCCCCCTTTACATCCCTTCCATAAAAATAACGCCCTTCTGACAATATCACATTCCAGTTTGCCCCTCCCTCCCATATTCCCCTCCCTCCCTGATTAGCTTGATCCTTTCAGCCTTCTCCCTCAAATGCCCCTAGAATGACTCCACACACACATCCACATCCACTGCTCACTAGCACGGAAATATGCGCCCTCATTCCCCGGAGGGATCTCATATGTTACCAGAAGAAAATAGTAATGCCTAGAAACAAATCCAATTCCTGTGATACTGTCCTGTTAGGCTGTCACTAGTCTGCTAGTTAGGCTTTTCACGAGAGTCTGGTGCAAAATTTGGAGAGCAGATATGTTAAATATTATTATTCGTCTAGAAGGGAACGGAAGTTCCCGTTGGGGTTTCCTGGCTTCCCTGGAAGCGTGGTTACATAGTTCCAGGTGGGGGATCTGCTGGCTAAACTTGTAGATGCACAATGTTGACGATGGGGAAGTGAGCTGTTCCCTTTTATCCGACCCTGTTTCTTTCCATCATCCTCCTCCTCCTCGTCCTTTTCTATTGAGGCACTGCTTCACTCGATTGCGGGTCATAGTTAACTAGTGCAATAACTACTAGTAACCGCTGGGCTGAGACATTCTGGAGATCAGAAACTGTTTTTCGGTGGATCATTCTTCCCATTTCGTTCTTTCTTCCTCGTCTCTCTCTTGATGCTATTCATAAATTTTGCTAATCACATAACCACGCCATGAACAAGCTACATCTTCTTTGCTCCTCTTAGAGAGTCGATCAAGGGTGACTGACTAAGCAACCCTTGGTTGACCTTTCGTTTAGCTTTTAAGCTTAAACATCGAACCAGCAAACCTTAAAAAACTGTCCCAAACATTCCTTCAACATCCACCCACAAAATCCCATTCTGTAACTATTCAACGCTTCAGACACTATGGAGGCAAATATACATCATTTTGGCGGAATATATGTTCTGTGTACCTTCTCCTTGCCCGCCGTTCAGACACAACACCCAACTGAAACTCCCCTTTTATGGTAACTATTAGCTAGTATCAAACTTGTCCACCGGAAAAAAGCATCGTGGAACAACCGCGAGTCCGCGACTGTTTCAGCGGCTGTTAAGAATGATGATTCACGCATCGTGAAACCAACAAATAACCAACACTGCCGTGTAACTTCGCAGAATATGGAACGTGGCCTTACTTTCTTGCTCCTAATGTTAGGGTATTACAATCCCTCCCGCCTCTGCCTCTGGCCGTATGCATTCAGGGGCATCACATATTTAAAACGTTGAAGCTAACGGCCACACGCTTGCCCAGAAGTGGACAGTACCTATCTATGTATCTTTCTATATTTACCCTCCCTTGTCCCTCTAAATGGTCCCAATTTCCCACCCACGAGAAAAAAAAAGTTGCCGGAATGGTGGGTGCATCGAGGACAGACCGGATTTTCAAGCAGGCTACTCTTTGCTTTCAGCATTTCAATTCATTCATAGGTAAGGGGAGCAACAGCTATGGATATGGGTTTGCTGTACTACCCGGTGGAAAGGAAGAACACATGTTGCTTGGGGTTCGTTTCTTAACAGAACCCCTCTCCCTAATTCCAAATGCAGGGTAACTGCAGGCCTAAGCCTAGGCAGTTTTCCAAACCGTTCGGACATTACATGACATGACATGGCATGGCATGGAATCCAGGTGTTGCATCTATCTATCTATGTATGTATGTCTCGGGCGCGCTCCGTGCGGAGACAGGGACTATGTACATGTATGGATATAGGTAACTCGATAGTTCCACCCTACTCAAAACCAACTACTCCGTACATAGAAAAACGATAAGAGGAAGGAAAGAAAAGCAGATAAACTAGTTAATTCAGGGGGGGAGGAGGATGGACAGATAGAAAATAACACACAGCCAACACCGCCACCCTCCAACCCTCCCCTCATTCCCAGTCAAACATCCTCTCGAGATAACCTCCCCCCTCCAGGCCCTCCCCAACCGGCCCACAAATATCCGTCCCCTCACCTCGTCAATCTGCCAACTACCCACTCCCATCGGTTCGCGAGCTGGCTCCAATTAGCCAACCCGCCTGAATGGTAGCTAGTAGTACGTGCAGCGGAAGAGAATCCGGCCGGATAATATTGTGGAGATACTTGGAATTTGGAGAGAGATGTATGGATCCAACAAGTATACTGAGTTACTACTAACTGGCGGCAAGTGGGTATCATATGTACGTGTGTACATATATGTTGGTTGCAAGGCGACGGTGGAAGGGTTCGCCGAGGCTGTTGGCTTTCTAGGCTTATGTGACTTTGGGTGTATGTGTGCGTTCGCGTTATGAGGTATTTCGAAGTGATTCGGGACCTGAGAAGAAGAGAGGTAACTAGGTGCATGTAACTATGTATGGAAATTTGATTGATATTGAGGATCAATGAACTTAACATTCTACTTCTGCTCCCAACAGCGTAAAAGCCAAGCAGCCAAAGAGTAGTTATCTAGTTTAACCTCCTCGACGACCAGGCAAAAAAACGGTCTCATCCCCCCTCCCTGCAATCTATTAACTGACTAACTAATCCATCCTACTATTGTTCTCCAAAAAACACCTCATCCGCACTGCATACACAACTCCATCCTACATCCTCCACCTACACTACACTAATGCAGCACCCGTATGTGAAATCTGCACCCAAGCGTTACTTTTATACCCTACATGACACATTGTGCGTACTGCATGGCTAGGTAGGTAGTTAGGTAGGGAAAAAACGGTTGAGTTCTCCCTGCGCACGTCCCGCTTACCTTAGGTAACTACATAACTGTCTATCGGGGCAGTATGGATAGGGTGCGGGGCTCCAGTTAGTAGTATCTAGTTACACATAATTCCACCCCTCAATCAAGACGCGATAGGGCAAATGGGTAATCATATTTCGTGAATGGAGAGAGGTAGGTCCACTGTCTATCGTTGGGGAGGGACCAGTAAGTAAAAGGGGGTTGAAAGGGCCACTGCATAATATTTAATGGTGAGCGAGATCCCGCTTCCGGAGTTTGGGTTGGGCTGCGGCCCGAGATGGGAAAATGGGTGGTGGTTTGCTAGGCGCTGGTTGGGCTGGGGCCAGTCGGGTGGGTTTGTGTTTGGATGTATTATGCGGGCATGATTCTGATAAGTTGGATGAATGAGTTAGGTGGATGGGGCATGAATGCATGCGGGGAATCATAAAATGTTGGGTTATGAGGTCTTCATTTTGTTTTTTTTTAGCTAGAAGCACAAGGGCTGGGACTGTGTTGCGGAAGAAGGTCATAGAGAGTAGCTTTAGGGAGTTAAAGCTTAATGAAGAGATTTATTATTTCCTATTTCCTCCCGTTTCGTGCTTCGTAAAGTTCTTCGATTGCTGCCGTGTGTCTATTTCGTAGATGATGATTTGTCCCGCCCTGTATCATGTATGCCCAATCCCACGCCAGGCCGTTGCACACAAAAGAACCCGTAGCATTTGTTATTTTTGGAGCCGGTGAGCCCATTCGTGCAACGACAAGCAAATAAGAAAACAAAAAGAAAAAAAAAGGAAAGAAAAAAAAGCTAGCGCACACTTCATGCTGGGTCAAATCCGGGTGGAGAGATGCATGCCGCCCGCTCAACGGAGAATTTCACCAGTTAGACGGCATGTCATTTTCTGCGCTACATGCGGGTAGCCATAAAATCATTAAATATAGAGCTGTAATAATTCTATGACCGTTTTGACCAATTGATTGATTGTTGGAACTCGTCGCTAAGCTTGAAGCCGGACGTGGGCGAATATCAACGCGTTCCACAACCCAGGACGACGGATCTCTTTGTTCTAGAGTATATCGAGACGCGCTAGAATTGGCGTATGCTGTATTCTGTCGGACGGTGTAAAAAAAAAAAAAAGGTGCTTCGTTGTTTCGTCCTAGAGTTCTGCTGTTGTGTAGAACGGTAGCTGCTTCAGGTCGGTAAGACTGACTGAACCCACTTGTGTGCGAGGGAACCTTTGATCGAAACGGCTTGTCATTGACGGATCTTCGCAGTACTCAAGGTAGTGCAGTGTGGAAATGCCGACTTTCTCGATGAATTCAAGAACCCGATGGTAGTTCAATGCAACCTGGTCGACGCCGTGGCTGTCATCCGACACACAGAACCGTCCATTTCTGGCAAGAAATTCCTGAACGAATAGTTTTTTGTTTGTCAGCATTCAATCAATCGCATTGTCTTCCTCATGGCGCAAAAAACATCGAAGTTTTGAACTCTACCTTGCAGATTTCGCCCTTCGGGTACGGCTCGCTCATCCCCTTCCTCAAACTGGCCGAGTTGAGCTCGAGCATCCCCCCATATTCTGCCACATAGTCTAAATTTCTCAAGATTTTGTCCCAGACTGCCGGCCACTGTTGAAAGCTTCTTTCCGGATCGTCACTCTTCAGGCGGATCAGATCGAAATGGCCAACGACGGGTGGCTTCAGCGCTTGAAGCATGGCAAACTGCGCCTCGAAATAGTCCTCAAATAGCTTCTCGTCCGTCCCGCCAGCAATATCCCTTGCTTTGTGATAAAAGGGCGAGTCGAAATCGATTGGCACGGTGTGGACATGGTGGACCGAACCGATGAAGAAATCGAATGGAAACCGTGCCAATGAGTTATTGATCCACGTCAACGAAGATGGTCGGATCCAGTCACACTCGAAGCCAATTGGGATGTTTATCTGCGCTTTATACTTTTCGCGCAGCCGCTGCGCTTCCTTGAAGTATGCGGCTTCGTTTTCGAACGCACCCGCCTCTGTCGCATTTGCCTCGATCTTTTACCACTAGTTAGATTTTTGATAAAAAAACGCGCCCATCGTCAATTACTTCCTCGAGGCCATAACACGTGGGCATGGGGCATTCGCCCTAGATAACTCACTTCCTCTGGATAAAAGTCCTGTTCCTCTCTTGGCATGTGTTCAGTGACGGCGAAGACGCGCATTTTTTTGGCTATCGCGGTCTGAACGATCCGCTCCAGCTGGTCCTTTGCGTGGCCCTCGCAGAATTGGCCAGAATGGCTGTGATGGGAAAACGGCATCGTGAATTCTGATATTGTTTTACTCTTGATCGTGGTGAATGGGTTTAGGATGGGATGGTCCCAAGCGTCACAGAGACGGAGAAGAATGGTCGAGATACTGTCAGCAGGTCAGCCCTGATGCTCCAAACAGCTGCTTATACGTGGTGTTCTTGTGGTCCCCTAGGAGCCAGGCGAAGTATGTTACGTTTGAATATATCCGCCGTAAGCTCCCCAAAAAGGGCGAGACGCGGCATCCATTGCGATGGGGGAGCAAATGCATCCAGAAGAAGAATACGCACCCAACAAGGAGCAGAAGCGTCGGATGGGCCATTGAATTCACGTACCTAAACCAGCGGTCCCTTACTGCGAGCTCTAGGACAAATTAGGTAGAAAGAAGAAAAACCCTATCCCACCAGCGCGACAGCCGGGGTAAAAAGAGGGGCTAAATTCAAGTTCTGATAGGCTGTAGAAGTTTATTTGTAGGAATGTGGAAAGCCACAGAATAGATTTCGCCTCTTGAAGTACCGGAGTCTCGGCGAATCAGAAGTGCCGACTGTCACGTGACCATGGCCTAGACTTACCCAAAGAGGCAATTAGCTCTCAAGCCGCCGGGTCCATCCCTTAAACTCAGGGTTTGAACGCTATCAGGCTCTTATGTTGAATCTATAGAGCATTCTATCTATTTAAGCTGTTACGGAGAATGGGAACTGGACATAGAAGACGTGGTTGTAGCACCAAAACGGCACCTGAGAAGCTGGATTTTCATTATTTCTCCTGCATTCATCAAATATAACGTCTGGATTCCACTCCACCATCATTCCATTCGTCTCATATGATTCGAACATTTGCATATCACAGAGACTGCAAATCCGCAAGCCAAGCAGGGCATATTGAGATATGTATGCTTGAGCTTGTAATATATCGCCTTCCCAGAAATCGTTGTCTTTCGGGGAATCCCAAACCAGAAAGCTTAAACGTTCGAGGAACAGGAAGAAACCCCCAACTTCTAGCAGTACGGTGAAATCACGGTAAGACCATAGTTATTTCGTGTTTTTTAGGGTTAATTTCCTTGGTCGATGCTTTCCAAAACCTCCCGTTTCCAGTATTGATCCCTAGGGGTGTTGACGGCGACGTGAACCTCAGGTCCAATATCAGAGGTCCTGGATAACTCTTCGGTCATTGTGAAGGCTTGGAATCAACGTTGGTTCGAATATCCGGAATATGGAAGTAGGGTGCCCGAAATTCAAGTTCCACAATCATAGGAAAGGCCCCGAATCTTCCAAGTAAATAGGGAGCTGGAAGTAGTGCTCACTCAGCAGTCGTCTACCCGTTATCCAAGTCGACCACCAACAGTAGAGCCGGCGCCAAATAGCGTAGCCAGCTATAAGCCAGCCCTCCGGCGGAAGTGAACAGGCACGTCACAAGGGATAGAGGGCACTCTCCCAGCGGGGATGGGCTTCGCAAGAATCCCTCGTTCAAAATATATGCCATGAAAACGGGCACACACACACCACGCAAACAAGAGTTCAACCCGCCGCCAGAACCGTCGCAACCACATACTCCCCATCATGCGAAATGGACAACCTCCCCACCTCCCCCCTCCTCCCCCCATCCTTCAAATACACAATCTCCGGCCTCTTACTGCCCTCCCCCTCACTCCCCTCCCTATCAACCCTCACCATAACCTCCTTCCACCCAATCCCCGCCGCTCCCCCAGGCGCCGCCTTCCTCGCCGCCTCCTTCGCCGCAAACCGACCTGCCAGCCACCTGGCTATCTCCGCGCTATTATCAATCCCACCATTTTCATTTTTGCTGCCGCCGGGTGCTGCGGCGAATGGTCGAGAGATGGGGCGGTGCGGGGGGAAGAATTTCGTCTGGAAATCGTGCAGCTCTTGCTCGCAGAGGATGCGGTGGATGAAGCGGTGGAGGTAGGTGGTGGGACCTGTGGCGCGTCGGTGGATTAAGCGGTGGATTCGCGGGAGGTGGACGAGGTCTGTGCCGATGTTGAAGGGGAGGGGGAAGGGTGTGAGTTTCATGGGTGGTGGGTGTGGGGAGGCCAGGGAGGGTGTTTTTTTGGCGTAGGAGATTTAGATGGGGGTTTCGTTCAATTGTAATTCCGCAGGTTGGATTTTCGGCCTGGTCTCTGCTTCTAATTTGCCCCTGGTGACGATAAATCCCTTCGTAGGCCTCAGCTGTATTGATTGCTATGCGACAGCTTCGCCGTCGAAGGAAGAACAAGCGGTAAGCGGAGCTCGATCAAGTTGTCTTGGCGTCCGCCAACCCAAAGTCACATGATATCAAACCCCCCCTATCCATCCATTCCATCCATCCATCACCCCCCCAACCCCAAAATAATCCCATATACCCCCCCGAAAAAGGTGTACCTGTATCCAAAACGGCCCGCGGTGGATTAGTGGTTAGGGGGTTTAAACTAAGCCTTGCAACCCCTCATCATTCCCTCACTGTCTGTTGGCCGGCTAGTATGAGATATGCGGTCAGGCCAAATCTCCCCTTTACAATAGGGCAAGGCAGAGAGAGGCGCCGTGTATCCATACTGTTGGACGAGTTTGTAGGTAAGTCCATCCCCCCCCCCCCGCCCCGCGTAGTTAATTTTTTTTTTCGTCTTGATTTTTTTGATGGAGTTGTGGTGGGTGGGCGCGTTGGGGGGGTTGGTGAGGCCATGGACAGCGCGGTGTGACGCATAGACAGAGAGGAAATGGGGAGGGAGGGTGTTTTGGGCTTCCCTTTTGGGAAGCGAGTGGTTGGGGGAGGGCGCTGGTTCGAGTCCGGCTTTGGGCTCTTTTTTTTATATTTTATTTATTCGGTTGCCCTCCCCCCTTCACCCTGTAGAGTGCTTCCCTTCCATTCAGCCATTCTTGACTCCCTCCTAACACCCCCCCTCCAACTCTCTATCTCCTATCCGGCTTTGTCCCGCCACAGCTGGAGCATCATGTCTCATACGCGTTACTCAGCTCCGATTTTCTCCACCCTCCCATCTCCTTTCCATAACGCCTGCGTAAATACACCAATCCCCGGCTCACCAGCTCCATCCATCCATCCATCCATCCATTACTAATAATATATCAACAACTGCTACGAGAAGAAAGCTTTACGCGCTACCCTACTTGCCCGCCTATTTACCTACCCACCAACCTACCAAACCAGTCCGTTCATCAGCTCTCCGCGCCGCATCCAAACTACACAGACACAGACACAAACAAACACATAAAAGCGGAATAAAAGCGAAATGGATATTAATAAGGTCTCCCCCACTGATGGAAGGAGGAGGGAGGGGGGTCCTACATACATACATGCACACATGCGCATACCCCTATCTTAACCAAGGGGAAGAAATAGATAGCACATGGTACATATGTACACACACACACATGCATGTATAATGACTACCATCAAACAATAGGGGGAAAGAGGCAGGCAGGAGTTAGGTGTAGATATAATACTAAGTTACTTACTATAAGACATAAAAAAAAGCATCCATTAAAAAAACCAAAGAAAAAATAAGAAAAGGGGAGGTTTTCAACAAAACTAAAACTAAACAGAAACACATAAACAGATAGAGATATATGATAGGAAAATGGGGGAGTTAGTTATGCGCGCGGTGTGACAGACACATTTGACGGGCGGGTAAGTAAGCGAATAAATAATTGTATTATTTCTGCTTAGACGGACGGATGGGTGGGGGTTTGACAGAAATGAAAAAAAAACGACACAAAACATTAAGGAAAATTTTTTGTTTCATGTGGCCCGTAACGGGCGACCAGGAGGAGAGCGGTAGAGAGTAAGTAGTACATGGCGTGGGGGAGGTAAAGTAAGGTAAGGTAGATAAAATAGGATCAATAGGTGAAGAAGACATAATAAGCCAAGGAAAGATATAGTGGAAGGAAAGGAAAAAAAAAGTTATAAAGCTTCCAATTTTTTTTTGTTTTCTTTCTCTTGACTCGGCTGGCTGTGTTTTGCAATTTTTCTGTACGCAGCGAGGAAAACAAGGCATTGTTAAAAGAAACAACAAAAAAAATGGCGCTTGTGGGGTATAGGGGTGTCGCGTTACTGCGTGCTCGGCCCCGTCGTCCCATAGGAGGTTTCTCGAAGAGATTAACGAGTTGGATGACACCACCTATAACGATGACAGCGGGCCGGCAGCGGGAACGCGACAAGTTAGAAAGAAGTCAAAAGGTGGTTTAAATATCTCTCTGTACATATTTAGGGGATGTAGAGTCGTAAAAAATCCAAATCGAGATATCAAAAAAAGAAAATAAAAATGATTAAAGGCAAGAAGGATAAGAATAGAAAAAGTTAGTCGCCGGCTGTACGTATACATATCCCCTAAGAAATGGAGTTGAAGGACGAAAGATAAATCAGGTATAGGAGTTCCAGAATCATGTACATGGCCAACCAACGAAAGATTTTGCCAGAAATGCATGGTCCGCAGGTACTGTGACAAGATATGGTGGTTATTGGAATATAAGCGGTGGGTGGATAGGTCCAAAGACGCTTCGGGTTTCGTTCCGAATGAGGTTTATCCAGTATTCCTTGTCAAGCGCTTGGCTGGCGAATAGATAGAAGGTAAAGCCAACCCCACTGGATTGGTTGGAACATGGGCATAAGCTTAGTTCCACCCAAGAGAGTTCTCCGCCATGACAGGAGCGCTGATCATCTGAGTCCGGGCACTTCCTGCACCTCCACTGTTCTGGCTAGTCCGTCCACCATTTGCATTGTATGGAGTCGGGCTAG
Organism: Onygenales sp. PD_10; assembly: GCA_032988465.1. Taxonomy (NCBI): domain Eukaryota; kingdom Fungi; phylum Ascomycota; class Eurotiomycetes; order Onygenales; species Onygenales sp. PD_10. The sequence continues at coordinate 16,670 of JANTQH010000101.1, forward strand.
TGTATCCGTCGGGACGACCACCACTCATCAAGGCATCCGAGGCAGTTGGTCCGGATTCTGGTGTATCACCCATGCCGCTGGTCAGGGAGCTGGTGCGGCGGTGGAGCTTCCGCTTACGGCGGTATCGACGGGCCACAAAGAACATAGCAGCACCGTAGAGAGCTGCACCACCTACTACACCAAGCCCAATTCCAACAGACGTGGCCTTGACATTGGAGGAGCCGCTGGACCCACCTGCGCCATCCCCGCCACTACCAGGAGAATCTCCGTCACCATCGCCATCGCCATCGCCAGCTGGGGTAGTCGGGTTGCCGCCAGGGCCAGTTTCCTGGCCAATAGGGTACCCACCAGGGACGAGGGGAATAGTTGGGTCAATAAAAGACATGAGTCGGGCGACGGAAGCATCAGGGTTGGTGAAGAGACGCGAGAAGGGGTTGTGCAGTGCCTCAGAAAGTTTATCGACCTGGTTCTCAGGAATGTAGAAGAGCGCAAGCGCGGTGGTGTAGTGGAGCGTCTCCAAAGTGTCATATGGTTGGATGGACTGCATAACAACCTTCGACTCGGCTAACTTTAGAGCGTGACTGACACCCTCAGGGGTATAGCCGAAGATTTGAAGGATCGAGTCCCTGTTCGTAACGACCAACTCATAAGCGAGCGAGGCGTTGAATCCAAATTGGACGAGGATCGAGTCTGCCGGAGTCTTGGGAATGCCAGAATCAGGAGAGATGATTCGGGGAAGCGAGGAAGGCTTGTCCGTGACAGTTGGATTGGGGGCGGGCGGAGTCGGCTGATAGACGATGCTTGTGGGAATGGAAATCTTGGTCTCCGTGTCTGTGGAAAGCGGTGGCAGGGGTTTCTTGGTAGTTGGCTCAGGAGTTGGCGTTGGATAGCTCTCCGGTGTGGTGGTGGGAGGAGCGGAAGTCCGGGTCGAATTGTGGCTTGCTGAGGTACTGGTCGGGTAGCCAGAAGTTGGATATTCTGAGTGTGTAGGGAACACGCCAGTTGGGTACCCGCTTGTTGGGAAAATGCCAGAGGGGATATCCGTCGGATTTGGAAAGATGCCAGATGGGATGCTTGTTGGCAGCGAAGGCCCACCAGTGCCATTGTAGGTGGGCTGCCCCGTGGGTTCCGGGACAGGGAAGCTGGTTGGTAGGGTGAGTCCACCAGTTTGGTTGAATGGAGGAGCAGTCAGACTCGGTAGGGTCAAACTTGGAAGGCTAAGGGTTGGGAGACCAAGGGACGGCAGACTAAGTGTTGGCAATACCAAGCTGGGGAACAGGTCAGTCACATCTGATCTGGTGGACGAGGTTTCATTCGTAGAATAGTTGCCGCCCGTAGTGGTGGTTGGCTTTGGGAAAAGTGGAGGGAACGTAAACAAAGGCTTCTTGGTTGTTGTCGTTGTAGCGCTCCCAGTGCCCGCCGTGCCTGACTCGGTCTTGCTGGGGAGGAGTCCTGGCAAGGAGAGAGTCGGGAAAAGGTCGGAGAACCAGTTCTTTGCCTCTGAAGTTGACGACGACGATGGCGAAGACGTCGGGGAAGATGATGGAACTGAGTACGTAGTTCCAGTTCCCGTTGGTCCACCGGGTCCATAGGAGAACGAGATCCCTTCCGATCCAGTCACGGTCGACGATGGGGGGATCAAGAGATTCGGGAGCGAGAGACTCAACAACCCGCCGTGGCCAGTTGACGACGCAGACGCCGATGCCGGAGGCGTGTAAGAAGGATCGCTTCCTGAGGTTGTCGTTTTTGTTATTGTGCCGCCTCCCAACGTCCTTGGGATGCCATCAGGGCCGACATAGACGGTGACGGGAACGATGACAATAGTAGTTCCAAGTCCATCCTGCGGGGCGCGCTTATCAGCAGGCGCGGGAGCGTAATCGCGCTTTACATCCTTGGGGAAGTAATACTGTGGCCGGGCTGGGGCATCGAGAGCGTCGACAGCGGCCAGCGAGAAAAACGCGGCGAGGATAGAATAGGTCGAAGCCCGCATACTGAAGATACGAGGTTTATTTGGCGACCAGTGGTATGTTCAAGTTGCAAATGACCGCAGTTGGAGGGGTCAAACTACGGTCCCGTATTAGCCAGAGGAATCGAGCAAGGGATCTCAAATGACCTTACTGTCGATCGTTTAGGCTGAAACGAGTGTACAAGACCAAAAGGTCAAATTATTGTCTGTCTAGCAGTTAGTACCCAGTGATGGCATTGGGCGTTGCATTGAGGTGAACAAAGCGATGATAAAGATGTGCAATAGCGCAACGAAGCCCGCATGCGGAAGCGAGGCAACGGCAACGCAGCCAATGGATATCGCAAACGTAAATAGACGAGATCGAGCTCACCTTTCAAAGGAGTGGAAAGGGACAAAAGTCCCAGAAGAAAAGAATGACACGAGAGTCGGCTACAACTCTGACAGTGATGCGATAAAGCCAGGCAGTAGGGAGTGCACTACCGCCTCGCTCGCCAACCGTGGAAATTGGCAGTTAAAGTCGCGAACGGTCGCAAGCAAAATATCCAAGATAGCTTCTGCGTTTCGTTTGAACACGTCCGTCTTCCTAAATTACCATATCCCAGAGCCAAGACTCATTCAGGACTTTGTCGGGAGAGACGGGGATGTGGTGAGTTTCCCACGATCGCAAAACGTTTCGAATTGAATCGCGATGGATTGGCCTCGTCCGTACTCTTTTCCAGCAACGACGCGGAGTAGCAGGCGTTTGCTCGTCTTTCTTCCTTCGAATCTAACCTCGTTCGGCGTCCCGTTATATATTATTCGATCGGATGAAGGAGTAAAAAAATAACACTGTTTCTTCTTCCCAGCACACCTCTCAACCGTCCTCTTGGTTGTTTTGTTTTGATTTCCTGTTCTCTGCTTTCCAAATCAACTTTTGACCGAGACGGGCGTTGAATTTTATCGTAGACAACGTACAAATGCTCGAAATCCCCGATGCGTTGCTGCGGTGGTTCTCGACGGGCGGAAATTAAAAGATTGGTTGGCAGAGAGCGTGGTGGACGACGGATTGCGCGGGAGCGCAAAAAGAAACAATATTATTAGATATAACCGGGTGAAACGAGTGGCACCGAAGGTTGATATGGGCGAGAGATATCAAAGCGAAGGCGAGGGGAGGGAATCTAGGGATGAGGTCAGTCGCTTTGTCTGGGTGGGAGATGCAGCGGCATTGGGAGCGCAAGGAGGGCCACGTACGGGGGAAAAGGCGGGTCGAAGGAGTCGTTGGGAGAGAAGCAGAGAGAGAGAGGGGTGGGGAGAGAGGGAGTCAACGACAGGACCGTCGACAGCGACGTGGAGGATGGGCGGTGGAGGGAGGGAGAGGAGGAGGAGAGGAGATGAGGTTGATGAGGCTGACGAGATGGACGAGCGACGGCCGAAACGGGGTGACAGCCTTCCCCTTTCCAGCCAATGTACCGTATTGTCACCTGTTACCAATCCCCCCCCGCTACCCCTATGTGTGGTGCCCAAACGGGCGAGCCGCCCGCGTACCGCTAGTACGGCAAAATACGAGGAAACGCCCGTACGAAACACAACCAGGCCAAACCGGCGCTGGCTGGGCGGCGCTATTGGCAATAGTTTCAATACGCCGCCTTTATGATACGGGCCAGAAACAGCGCCGGCCCTTGTACGGGAATATTAAAATAGCCTTACCGTACACGCACCAATGGAACCGCTCGGCTCCACACCCCGCCCGCCCATTGGTTCCGTGGCAGGCTGCGGCTCCACCCGCCCAGCCGCCAGAGCCTGCGCTAGCCACAAATAGACGCTAGGCCTAGACCCTGGTCCCGGTCGTACAGCCATTGTGACACGGCCAGCCACTCACGGTGCGCATAGATTACCGCCTAGCCAGGGCACAGCCTGCAAATGGCCCTGCTCGCCCCACTCGCTGGCCGTTGTGGGTATGGTACGGTACGGCTACGTATTGCACTGCCGTTGGCTGCGCAGGTGCCCAGCTGCAAAGCGAAATCCGCCGTCACGCCGCTGGGCGGAAATGTCTGGATCAGGTACCAAAGTCTAAATCTCGCTGGCATGTCCGCAGCCAGCGGTACGGAGTACGGTAACGGCGCGGTAAGGCGCGGTATTGGTATTGGTATCGTGGCTTGTGTCTGCTTGCGGTTAGCGCCGTTGTCTGCCATGCGTCGATTTGATATTGAGGAATGAAGAAATGCATCAATCAACAATAACTACATCAATAAATAACTAATACAATGACCGTGGGCAATCAAGCAGCAGAATCTCTCGTTAAAATGTGATGGAGAACCCCTCCTCTCCCGCCAGAGTCACATCAATTAACACCCCCGCCAAGCACCGCCGCCAACCTTGCATCTACCCCGGGCCCAACGGAGGTTTTACCCCTTCATGCCTGCACCTGGCCGATCACATTCCTCGCATCACGTCCTGCCAGCACCGCCGGCAGAATTATCGCTTGCTATTACTATTCCCTCCCATCAATCCATCCCCCTTCCCACCCGGACCAAGGAGGTTTCCCTTGCCTTGGTTTATTTTCCGCTTCCCGCACGTTGGCAAATATCAAGAAAACGGCGACAGCAGTCTCTGGTCCGGCTGAGTGGGGGGAAGGTTATTATTACGGCGGATTAATGACGGGTCTGGCTTGGCCTTTTTTTAGTGGGATGGAGCGATATCCAGGCCGCCCGTGATGCCATTCTTGATCTGGATGATGATGTCCAACAGCAGTCATCATGTTTCCTGCCTGTGATCATCACTGCAAGGATATTAATTGTCGAGGGAAAGGGAATCTTGTCTTGCAGACAGGGCATTCCTTGAACATCGCGGGATATTGCTTTATATTAATGGATGGGGTATGCATGGTAATCAGCCCATTCTGTGCTTGATAACTGCCCGCACAACAACTTGCCAAAGGATGCAGATCCTCATTGATCATTGAGTGCCAGATAAGACTTGGCTTGCTTCCTTCGCGGTAAAACTATTTTTTTAACGCAAAATGGTGGCATGTTCTAGATCCTGTATTTTCTGATGACTGTCCTCTCCTTTTCTTGAACATCGGGTTGAATCAATGCTTCATTGCCAGGTTTGACTTTGTTGGTTTTAAGTTTGGATCTGTCTGTACGGACAATGGACTCTGATCTCAAGCCCGACAGACAACTTGCTACCAGAGCAGAGACATTTCGTTTCGTTTCTGCTGATGCTAATTTCAAGCCTTGAGGGGTGGGGGTGGGAAGGGTAACTAGAACAACGTTCTTCCCAGAAAACTTCTTCAAAATACAATAATAAACTAGATCACTGATCAATGATCGAAACAAATCCTCCCAGAATACTCCGTAGATTCTCTCCAGTCAGTTCTATTCTATTTATATTTCTCATCCTTGCTATTCCCTCCTGTCACGAGGGGTAAATTTAATACGTCCATGCTTGATGGCCCGGTTGGATGCATTGATTATGCACTGCCATCTGCAAGTAACCGCCCACCTCCTCATGGCTGGCTGACAGATGGGTGGATGTACAAGAAGCTGCTATTCCATTTTAATTCGTTTCAGTAGGGAGTTAGCATCAATGTGCCCTACGAACTGTATGTGTGTATGTATGTACGTACATCTTGATGGCAGCCCCTTTAACCACATCCATCCCAACAAAACCTCGAGGCCGCCACTGGCCGTCATAATATCCCCCAGCGCTGACGTTCCTCACAACCCACTGACAGATACATACAGATATATATATACTCCATCAGAAGCACATAGCTCTCGCTGTACAACTGTCAGGGAGTCTGTGCATTCACACATGTCTGTCTAACATTAAATGGTGGTGGGAAATAACCCTCTGTCACACACACCATATCCCCTTTCACTAATCAAGTAAAAGCCAAGACAGCCAAATTCAGATGTGAGGTATTTAATGACAGGATAACACAGCCTGGTTGGAAGGTTAGTGATTATTTTGGCTTGGTTTTAGGTGCTGGTGGTACTCTAGATATACTTACTACTTTATATATAAAGCCTAATAAAACCCTTCCTTCTGATATACTTCTAACTGTACTTTCTTTCAGAGCATTCCCAAGCCTCTTTCTCTAGTAACCAGCAGTCTTGCTACCATATATACAGCGCCCAATTCATTCATCCAGTTATTAGTTGCCAGTGATGTCCATAGTTTAGTTCTATCCTCATGAACTGAACTTACCCCTGACTTGGCTGTTTTCCCGCGCTGACAGCCAGGCCGGGAAAATCAATGCAAAAAAACCAAAAAATCAAAAAAGCCCAAGGGAAAAGAAAGAAAAATGTAATCTCATGAACTTCCATGTCATACTGTACTGGATGAACAAACTCTGTGAGGTATGTAACTCCGTATAAATTACCACATGGAGAACATGGTGCTTGCCCCTGAATAAATAAATATTATTTGCTTGTTTGACCTCACCCCCAGCTTTTAGTAGAGGAAGGGATTAAGATGCGATTCAATATTCTCCATATATAGTAGGAACTTAAAAAGGGAAATGTGGTGAAAACCATGAGCTATTTCTTTCCCTCCCTTTGTTTTCTAACTTAATTCTTTGCTTTCTTTATCTTCCTTTCAGGTGGGGTGGATGGCGTAATGGTAAGCGCTGTTCATGGAAGGCCTGGCAAGTAGGCACTGAGTGTTGAGGGCCACTCCTGCTGAGACACCATGGTTGCAGGTTCGAATCCTGCCCTTGCCAAATGGTATTACCATGGAGGAGGGTGGCTGTGAGAAAAGAGGAGATACATGCTTGGCAGGACTAGGGGAGGTGGAGAAAGGAAGTAAATGAGCCAAACACAGGGTCAGTTTGTAAATAGTCATAAATTCCACACCAAACTATTGGTTCTTTGTGTCTAGGTGGATCAACTACTGTAACTAGGTTTTTGAGACTTTTCCTATATTAGTATGGTGCTGGTTGGCAGGAGATGGGTGACCATACAGGGTCTGCAAGGGGCCCCCCTGAGGCACTATATCCAAATGGGTGTAGTTGATTCCCCCCACCAAGGATGACATATACATGTATCTAGTTGAAGTACCACAGTCTGGCTATCATAGTCACTGACTGCCATATAGCCGAGAAAATATGAAGAATAATAATAATAATAATTTATCTTCCTTTCAGGCTTGGAAGTTTCCGTGATGGGTCTAAATATAGATCTTCTAGCTAAATCTCATATGTCCCGTCAAAGAACGGCCTCGAGTGACTTGAGGGGATGAGGATAAGGGTGGTGGTTGGAGCAGGAGTAGTACAGGAATAGCAATATGTCAATTTGATACGACTATAGGCGATTGCAAGTGGAAGGGGTGGGGGGGAGGTCGGCGAAAATGCTGATCAGTGATCAGCAGCTCGCCCGAATTTTGGGATATATTTGGAACTGACGGCGATGATCGGTTCTGCTTTCAGCCCTATGGATGATCATCTTATGAATTAATCAACATATGTAAATCGACGGATTTGTCATCTACCTCAGGCTGTCAAACGCATGATTCGTCTCAATTTGTTTACTTCCAGTTTCAACAGTTATGCCAACGTTTCTGCACACGCATAACTTGCAGAAACGACGACTTTAGGGAGTAGAGTTAATAACCACCCACCCAATGCAATCCACAGAGTAGAGTCAAAAAGAAATCCCAAATTAATATACATCGCAAATAAAAACGGGGCTGAAGCTTTTCATTAGTTCATGAAACATGTAAGAATAGATATAGCCGTTATCAAAACTTAGATTCGAAACAATATATTACCCCCCATTGGACACCTGTCTGGGACACAGCCCCTCGCGCCTTTCTAATCGGACAAAAAACTCGCAGATAAGGCGTTCAACGACCCTCTAACCCGGTAAAACCCTGTGGCCCCAGGCCATCTTGGCCTCCGGTGCGGAAGTACTCTGCGATAACCCCGAAGGCATAACAGGTCCCTGCCGCCACGACACCTGTCAGGAATACACGACGGACTGTTTTCCTGACACGTGAGGGCTTTTCTCTTCTCGGAGGAGTAGAGTTGGAGGATGAGGGGGATGGCCGTAGAGGTGTTGCGGCCTCCGGTGGCTGCCTGGGTTCTTGATCATAAGGGAACTCATAAGGGAACCAATTCGAGCGGCCGTCTGTGTAAAATGATTCATCCAGAAGAGTTTTCGGTGCCTGGGAGGGAGATTCAAACTCCGGTAACGATGAAGCTGCCGCTGGTTGTTCATTAGTCTTCGATTCAACCTGATCGATAGCCTCTCTTTCCAGTTGGGCCGCTTGAGCGGGAGAATGTAACATTTCATTATCAGTCTTTGCTGTCGTTGTCCGGGCTGCATTTGGCAGAGTTGGCGCTGAAGTATCTTCTCGAACTTTCTTAAAAATAAGAATGTCCCCGCCTCCGGAAACGAGTTCATACCCCTGCGCTTCCAAAAGCGGAAAAAACCCCAAGAAAGGAGATGGATTCTTGAGACGAGAGAGCGCGTCCGCCGGATGCAGTTGAGAAATATCATCGGAATGAGCAGATGAAACTCCTGCGTCTTTGACCTCCATTGTTAGAGAATCGTATGCAAGGACCCTGTACCGGGTGGGTGTAGGAGGCTGATTGTGCGAACTCGGATCATCCATTCGTTGATACATAGCGTCTCGAAGTTCCTTCACAACAAACGTTATGGAACTGTTCATTTGTTCGATCTCATCCAACATTCCCCCGATTTTCTCAAGTTGTTCACGACGCTTAGCCATCATGCGCCCCAAGCCCACGGCGACGACTAGATCAGTGTCCGATTGGCCTAAAGAAAACTTGATGTCGTTGTTTAGTTCCTGAATTCTGAGCAACTCCTTCTCGATTTTCGTCATTTTTTCAGAATTATGCGTACGTTGAGACCTGCCAGATTCTCCGTCGTACTCTCTTGGAGATCCCTGGTTATCAGAGCGAGACTCGGGTCTTTGCATTCGATCTACCGCTGGCGTAAGCCTTGGATACTCATCCATTCCTGCAGGTTCCTCGGGTATTGGAGGTTGCACTTTTCCCTCGCCACCAAGGACCTTGATCTTGCGTAGCTCGTCCACGTCAAAGCCACATTCAGCGGCTTGACTTGCACAGAAAGATTTCTCTAAATCCTTGCGACTCTTTTTTTTGTTCTCAATATCTTGACTCGCCTTATGGGTTTTGAAAGAGGCACGGACATCACTAGGTCGTAGTAGATCCAGATCCTCTGTTCGATCGTCGTTGTGGTCGTAGGATAGTTTTTTTGCTTTGCGAACGGGGGATTCACGGTTAGGCTTTCGAGTTTCCGCCTCGGAAAGTCGATCAACAGATGAAAGATGCCCTTCCAATGGAGCAAGACGAGAGGGATATGCGGAAGGTTTTGTTTCCACAGTAGGTTTATCTTCTTGAGTTGAAGGGGGCGGGCTTCTTTCAGATAATTCGTCTTTTGTGTGAGGAGTCAGTATATCTGAATTCCTAGATTCGACAGAACTCGATGGAGTCTCCTCCGGCCCACCCATGAGCCAAACCTCCCCAGTATCCTCACGTATGCTGTCCGTAGAGACGCTGTTAGTTCGAGGTCGGTTCACATCCAAATCACTGCTAGATTCTGGTTTGGGCTGCTCAGTTATATGATCCTGGCTAGCTGGTATACCGGGATTTTCCTTGCCATCCCCCGCCCAGGAGCGCGTCTCAACGTTATCGTTAGTTGTAGAATCCGACTTAGTCTTTACTGGGACCATTCTGCCTGTGATCGGATCAAATTTGGATGAAGAATCTGTAGCGCCGTTGGCTAAGGGCTGACCGTCATTGATTTTTATTTTGCGCGGCTGTGGCTCTTCCGCGTTGATAGTAAATTTTGGAGAAACCTCTTGAGCTAGCTTTGAATTTCCCTTGCCAAATAGAGATTTATAGAAAGCCAGCCAGGAACCCTGTTTGATCCCAAAGGGGAACGGCTGCAGCCGCCTTCCGAATATCGCCCCGTATGGATCCTGATCAATGGACCTTTTGAACTCCTCAAAACCTTTGTTGAAATCACTTTCTTTCGTTTTTGTGGCCTTCTCAGATTCTTCAACCTTTTGGATGTGCTCCAACTCCTGCACAAGCGCCCTAACTCCCCAGGTCAATGGTCGAACTCCCCAACGTCCGGTCCTCTTAAGCTCCTCTAACTGTTTCTCCATCTCCTTAACTTCCCGTAGCAAGGATTCGCTATCCCTAGCATTTGTATGTGTTTCATGCGGTCTGTATCTCTGCCAAGCGTCCTTCTCCCAGCCACATTTGCCACGCTTAAACTGATATAGACATGGTCTTCGACGAGATTCATGGGTGACGTATTTGTAAAATGGCTGCTTTTTATCTTCAATTGACCGTTCAAGTCTCGTTTGTGCTCGAGATCGCCACTCCCGGTCATGTCGGCGACTACACCAGAATATTGACCGCCGCTGGCCGGATGGGCGAGAAAACAGGAGGGGAGTGGCCGATGGTAGAAGGACGGAAAAAATATGAGCATTGACAAGCGGGGATTTTGGCAGACGCGGAAGCGCTCGACGGTTTGAAAGAAGACTTGACGAGGCCATACTGGATTCGGATTGATGCTCTGGTTATTGCCTGTTCATCAGCTTCCGTCTATCGAACGCTCCTTTGATTAGCCCTGGATGACACCCACAGATAGTACTAGATAAATCTGCCGTTTGGCAAGAAAGGTTGCATGGTCGTAAGCGGATAGCCTGCTCCTCTACCGGTCCCGAAGGCAGCAACCGGCCTCTGGGCTTGTACTCAGTAAGGAATGGGGGAAACAAGTGATGTCACATTATTACCCGGCCGTAGCGCTCTATTTTGGCTGCTACCCAGGAATTCGAGTTGGATGGGGCTGCTCGGGGTCAGGCATTCGGCATCGCGGACAGAGGGAGGGAGGTTGGAGGTTGAGGAGTTGGCGTTGAAGCTTCCCCGCTTACATCATTGCTGGCGCTTATCTAACATCGGCGATAAGCTGCCACAAACATCATTCCATTGGATGTTCTGCACTGGACAATAAATGGCGTATTAGGACTCCAAGGTAATGTCAGAAATACAAAATGCCCAATATATTAATAGGAGAAAACCCCGAGATTGCATAATAAATACTAGTACTAACTTGAACTCTCAGAATCATTAGTAGGGATAGAGGAAACTTGAACAGAATAGATCACAAACATCCCTCATGCGTTGATAATCTCATCAACAGTTTGATGCTTGTCGAGTGTCCGCTTCTTTGCCTGCTCCAGCTTTGATCTAACAAAAGGCTCAAGCTTATTCCGCTCTTCGTCAGTCAATAACCCTAAACACTCCTCTGGCTTGCTATATTTTCTGGAGCGTTTTTCATCAGCACCAGTAAGTAGCATCAAACCTAAGGCTCAATCTCGCGGCAAGATTGAGCTAGAAGAGCCCGATTTCAATAGACTCTCAGGTATACTCTAACAGATGCTCTTGGCAGTCTAATAGATCTTGTTTGCACTTGCTGACGAGCTCCAGAAAAACTTTGTGCTGAGGAAGAAACCGGTCGAGAAGCCATCAAGACCTGACTCCCAATTGACTGGATGCACCAGCAGTAGCCACCAAGGAGAACAGTGTACAAATTCGACTGGTGCTGTATAGCAGAATTCCCAGTCAATAATACCTTGATATTGGGATTGTTGTCCACAATCGCATTTGAAGGGCGAAAATCATCACCAAACCGAGGAAAGGGGCCTTGGTTAGGTGACGAATGAAATTCCTGGGCAATCTTTTGAAACAAACATCGTTAGAATGGTAAGAATCGTACTTGCTCACTGGAGATGCAATCGTCCCCCGATATCCGTGTACATGGGCGTGGCATACATGGTAGAGATACCGGCGAGGAGATCGCGGGAGAAACCGTTGCCGCCGGCGGCTGAGGCGGAGTATGGCCCGGACGTGGCTACCATGTAGTCGATGGTTGTCATGTGAATGCCATAGTTTGCAATGACGATGAGGGAGGGGAAAAACCATAGTTGCAAGCCAGTGGTTGTATTCGGGTCCCCTTGATGCCCAGGCAAAGTCGAGGAGGCCGATTGATTTTAGAGAGGCGATGAAGAGGAGAGGTAGGAGTCGACGCTCTGCGGTGCGGGATTCATCCCCGTCCTTTTCGCGGATTTTCTTCTGTTTCCATGGGTCTGGAACGAATATGCCATATGCGGTTAGGTATCCGAGAACAGTAGGGATGAAAGTTAGACCGAGGGTGATTGTATGATGATGGAGTTGTGATGGTAGTGTGACGTCGTCGTGGTCTTTGCTTATTTTCTTTTCCAAGGTTGATATGACTTGCTGTGTATGCATCCTATTTTTGATCGCCTATGCGTGGGATATGTGAGATGTGGGATGGGTGGGAGATACCTATGGGGGGTGGGTAGTGAATGCCCTTATTTAATCTTTGCGAAGAGCAATCCATATCCATCCCATGGTGAAAGGAGAGGATAAGGGCGCGGAGATTCAAACGCGGACTTCACTGATTAGGGTCTGGTGAAAGGCAAGGCCGCGACAAATGGCGAGTGCAAGAATCACGTTGAGATGAGTTAACTGGTTTAGTTGCTAATGCGATTCTATATTCGAGATATCATGAATATATGCCCATAACATACTCGGTTGTGTGCATTGTAATGGTGCGAAGATGGTCACAGCGAAACAAGGGTAAAAGGTGACTCAATGCCTAGTCCACCTTCACTAAGATTATCGTCACCGACGATGTGATTGCTCCAAAACCGAAGTCCTTCAATTCCTTCCTCGCGGCAAAGAACTCCCTTATCCTCAGCCATCTCCAGCTCTTCTGCAGCAACACCAACGCTCCACCCGAAGCGCTCTGCCGCCTCTTGTGCTGTGATACCCCTACCATATGTGCGCCAATCCCAGGTAACGTCATCGGCTTGAGGCACGGACCTTAAATCGTCAAGCCACGATTTAAGTTGCCGGATAACTTTCTCATCAGTCCAGTCAAAACGTTGGACGACAAGAAGACCGCTTTTGAAACGGCGTAACCGAACGGGAAGCTTGAGTTTCTCCCAGAGTTCGGCGGCCTTTTGGAAATCGGCCGGGCTCACCAATTCGACGCCGTTTCGACTGCGATTGAACACGGCCCACAGATCAATCAGGCTCATGATGCCGCCTTCCCGGTGAAGGATGCCCTTGCGATCGTCGGTAAGGTACTCTGCGAGATTGCGGGAAAGCTCTGACAGATACAAGTTCTCCGATCCACCGCCTGGCCCAAGCATATCCTTAGTTGTCACCATTCCGAGGGCGGCTGCGGATTGCGAAAGTACTGTGTTTGCGTCAATGGAGGCACCATTCGACGCCATACCCGACTCCGTAGCAAAACTTTCAGCAAGGGCGACTATTTCTTTGGCTGAAGCCATCAATGCCTCGAGGTCCTCAAAGGCGCTTCCAAGTACAACCTCATTATTTTGCCGCGTCTCCAATCCTCTGCGCTCAAGCCCAGCAATTCCAACAGTGGAATAAGATGGTCGCTGAGAATATGGGTCGATATCACCCGGTATGGAGGACACTCCCTGTAAGGAGGGAGAGGGGGTAGCTTTTGGAACGGGAGGAGCGTCGTGAAGGAGCCATTTTCTTTGGACCATGGCACTTTTCAATCTTTCAAAAAATATTTTCTCACCACCTCCACGAAAGGATAGTTTGACGCTTTCACAGATTTCTGTGTTTTCCAAATTCGATGTTGCAAATAACGGTGCTGGAGAATCTGAGCGATCCGGGGTGAGACTACTCGTCATCTGATCTAATCGTTTAAGAGGGGCACAGCATATCTCGCATTCCAACAAAGATGGATGGTTTGCAAATGTGCACCTTGGACAAATGGCGCTAGGATCCGAAGACAGAGCTGGGTGGTAGGACAAATGGTCTCTTTCGCCTGCAGTATCACGCTGGCCCCCAGTGGAGGAGGGGAGCAGCGACGAAGCATCCACCGTCCCGCGGCTAGACGCAGAAGCAGAAGCGATCGCCGCCTTTAGTATTGTGGTGAAGGGGGGTTTTATGCCACATGCCAGACAGGATGGCAGACTCATCGAAGCATTTGCAGTGGCAGGATCGAAATTCGACGGCACAGGGTTCGAGAATGAACATATCGGGCAGACCCAGGTCGCATTTGCAGTTCGTATAGCGGGAGAGCCCTGAGAGCGGAACGGACTCCCACTTCGAGGAAGCGGGGAGGCGGTGCTGGCAGGAGAGGTGTTCCTTGCCGTTTGGGTGCTTCCAGGGCTACTGGTTGCAATACTGCTTTGCCCAGTACCCCGCTTTGGTGACTTGGGGTATATTGTTATCTTCGCGGACGATTTGAGGAAACCTGCCTGCTCAGTGTCCTAGGTTAGGAATGCAGAAGCGGGGTGGGTGGGTGGGTTGGGGGGGGTCTTCCGCACTTGGCATTCAACACGGACAACATGTTTCAGCTCGACTGCAACGGAATATTTTCGCGGCTCCTTATCGTCGACATAACAAATCCGGTGTGAAGTGAGATAGGCATGGCCTGCTTGGTAGTTCGGGATCTTGTACTTCCTACATGCGGGGAGCCATTCAGCAATCAGAAGGGGGAATGGACCTCAAATAAGACCAAAATAAGGGTGTTTTGGCATATAGGTTGCATTCTTACCCTTCATACAACCCCACCTGATCCTGCACAAAGAGGAGAGTCTCATCTGGAGACAACGACGGGCGGAGGGCAGTGGTGAGGTCCAGCGCGTTGAACAACATCTAGCCAGGACCGTTGGGGATGAGTTATGAACGTGTGTATCATTTTGGAATCAACCCAAAAACTAGAGCATTAAGCTGGGCAAGAAGGTCTGCCGCAAGCGTTATTTGACCCTGGAAAAGCATTTAACAGCTCTGAGATGCACTTATTGTCGACTTGGATCCTGGTTGACGTTGGAGATAGCCAAGGTCTAAGGTCAGGTGACCGGCAGAATAACACACCGCTCACCGCCTTGATCAGCCTCAATCGCCCGCCTCACGGATATTGCCCAAAGCGGGAATCTAAGCGAGAGAGCCTCACTTTGCCCAACGTCGACTCCTGCTTCCCAGCCGCCGTCATCATCGACACCACCATCGACATCGTCGTATAATCTCGTTCATCTACCTCTAGATGACCCTGCTCTCGTACTCATCCCATCTCTCCTTTAATCTTCTTGAAGCAAACACACCCAGGAACTCATACCTGTGGATGTACCTGGGCTTCCTTGCCTCGTAGTCTCTTTCCCAACCCTGCCACCAAACCTGATTCTCGAATCCTCGTCGACATGAACACCGCTCCACCGCCCTGGCGAGCCACGGCTACGCCATATTATTCGACAACTGGTGAGTCCTATATTCCCACCTCTTTCATTTCGTTTCGTCTTTCTGATCGTTAATGCTTTGCAGCCTCCCCCGCGTATATACCTGTCCAGGCACGCCGCAGTCTTGCTCATCCCCCTTCTGAAGCCACTACGACAAGCAAACTAGACACCCCCGAACCGTCGGCACCTAAGCCGGCGAGTTCCCAGCCCGCGAAACCCAAAGTTGATTGGCCAGCCGCTGTTCGTCAATATGTGCGACGCAGCTTTATCCCCGAGTTCCAAATCCCAAGTGTGAGCCGGCAGGAGATGGAAGCCAAGCTCAAACAAATTATCACCGATGCTGCGGAGAGCGACAATCTCTTCAACGTTGATTGGGAGGCTTTGCCGTTACCGCAGCAGATGATTCAAAATGAGCGGAACAGAGTCCTCACTTCTTCTGTACCATCTCCTTGGGCTGGGAAATCGCAAGATGCTGGCACGCAGAAACAAGGACAACTCAAGGAAGGCTACTCCAAGAAGAGGAAGTCGTCAGAGTTTAGCGCAGCAAATGATGAGGGGGACAGCACCCCCCCTTGGAGAAAAACTAACACTCGCAATGATTTTGAAGACCGCATTAGTTACGAGAAACGACGACGGGTAGATAGCAACGAAAGCATCACCAACAAAAATTCAAGTAAGTTTAAAGATAACCTGGAAATTCGGAAACGACGTTTTGAGGATTCACGTTTGGGGTATCAGTCTCCCCAGACTGGTGGCTCCTCTCGCGATGAATCCCCCGATGCCGGCGGAGGGCCTGTCATT
Organism: Onygenales sp. PD_10; assembly: GCA_032988465.1. Lineage (NCBI taxonomy): Eukaryota > Fungi > Ascomycota > Eurotiomycetes > Onygenales > Onygenales sp. PD_10. The sequence goes on from JANTQH010000101.1 coordinate 32,724, forward strand.
GGTCGCTGCCAGACGTTGGAAAAGAATTATTTCCGATTGACTTCTGCCCCCAATCCTGACTCTGTGCGTCCTTTGCCCGTGTTGCAAAAGATGCTCGATCTATTGAAGAAAAAGTGGCGCCAGGAAAATAACTATAGCTACGTTTGCGATCAATTCAAATCCATGCGCCAGGATTTGACCGTCCAGCACATCAAAAATGAATTCACAGTGAATGTGTATGAGATACACGCCCGGATTGCGCTGGAAAAAGGGGATGTTGGTGAGTATAATCAGTGCCAGACGCAATTGCGGGCATTGTATGCGCAGCAGCTTGGAGGACATCCCATGGAGTTCAAAGCATACCGCATCCTATATTTTATCCACACCCGCAACCGGACCGCCATAAACGACGCTTTGGCAGATCTAACCCCCGCAGACAAATTGGATCCCGCTGTGAAGCATGCTCTCGACGTCCGCTCCGCCTTAGCGTTAGGAAACTACCACCGATTCTTCCAACTTTACCTTGATACCCCGAACATGGGAGCATATCTTATGGACATGTTTGTTGATCGGGAGCGACTCTCAGCACTTGCGTGCATTTGTAAAGCGTGAGTTTATTTCTGCCCTTTGACCATGTTAAAAGTTGAGCCAAGCTAACATTCGAATAGGTATAAACCTGAGGTGAAGATAAGATTCATTACTGAGGAACTCGGATTCGAGTCCGATGAACAAAGCGCCCGATTTATATTAGACCATGGTCCAGAGGATCTACTTCAGGAAAGGCTTGATGGCGTGAAGCTCATTACCGGGAAAGCTGGCCAGGTCTTCGAACTGGCGAAAACTGATGCTCACAAAGTGGTCGATATCAAAGGGCAGATCTAACCGCGCGTTCGATCCTCCGGATATTTCTTTTTGTGCACGTCCCCACATCCTTCCGAGTTCCATCCTACCGCATGCTTCGTCTCCAAGCGGCCGTATCTTTGGGTGATGCCGTGATACCCCATCCAGCGCTGGCTTCTTGTTCGCTTTCTTTCGTCCTCGGCTTGTTATTGCCGTGGACTCGTTCTCATTATTCCTATTCTGCTTTCAACCATATCCTCCGTCAGACCCCTACACCACATCAGCTCCCGAACCTCACCTACTCCTGGACTCTATCGCCGCTTTTTCTCCCTGTCGAATCGACCGGTATGCATTTGGACAGCGGTTTCTGTGGATTGTCTTTGTGTTTTTCCAAGGCACCGCCATTGGTCCCAATTATATACCCCAAAATCTGAGCGGTTCTGCATGCGAATTTCATTTATTTTTATATAAATTTATGGATGGTGCATGGAGGTGGGCTTGTTTGAGAGGGCCCTTTGAACCGTATTGTCTATTTGACGGAAGTGTTCGGACTTCACGTTTTGTTGTTTTTTTGCGATCTTTAACAGAGATCTCGGCTATAGCAATCTATTCCATAGCATTTTGGACTTTGGGTTTGTTTGTTCTCCTGAATTGGCTCAAGTTGATGTAGGAGTAAGTAAACCAATCTATATTGTAAGGGATACCGCGCCCTTGAGGAGTGCTTGGTAGGTAGAAGCGTCTGACACTCAGGTCTCAGGGGCTTCTAGGAGAACTGAAGGCATACAGGTTCGTATTCAGTTTGAGTCTCGGGAATGCCCAGCTGTATATAACAGATGGTGTGGAGATATAGCTCCATCAATAGACCCAACAAAATTCGTGTTAGAACGTGTAACTATATTGATAGCCGTACTCTCCAGGGCTACCTGTTGGTCGATCCCAAAAAGCTTCCCCCCTGGGAGCGGATTAACCTAAATTCCGAAGTTTATTGACCAACAACCTCACCTCCTCAATCTTGACCCCAAGTAAACAAAACACATCGACAAAAACTCGCCCATTTCTCAACGTCAAAATCCCTGTCCAGCCGTGGCTAAGTAATATTCATTCACTTATGGACAAGTGTTGGCGGTCAAATTGCCTCTCCACCCCCTTGCAATGGACAAACTCCCAAATGAAATCGTCTACCAAATCATCGCCCACCTCGGGACCCGATCTCTCTCCCGCATAAGCCAGGCCTCCAAGCACTTCAACGCTCTCGTAGGCGACCGGATCTACTCCCGGGCAATTGAACAAGACAAGGTCGACCCGGGATGGCCCCTTTCACTCACGCTCGCAGCAGCGCACAATCTGCCACACATATTCAAACGGCTCTTGGACTATTCGCCGGTTGATCTTATTAATTACCCCAATATCGACCATTTCATACGCGAGCGCCCATGTCTTTGGAGGATGTTGATCCATGAAGAGCCAAGATTCAGACCGGGATCTCAGCACACGAAGGATATGTCTCTACTTCACATTCTTGCTTGGTTATGTCGGGAGGATATGATCCGTATGCTTCTCGAGAAGTTGGGCCAGTTTCCATATCCTCCCGCCGAACATTTGTTCCCGGCTAACGATAACTTTCCGGTATTGTTAATCGCTGTGGCTAAGGGATCCGTTGGAATTATTAAGCTACTCACCGCGGCTAGACCTGACCTTTTAGAGGAGGATACCCATGCGGCTGGAGGTGTTCCTATTATAGGCGAAGGCCCTGTGATCTGTGTGTTGCTAGAACTGGCTATATACGAGAGTCACGATGAAGTATTTGATCATCTGGCAGACATTGGCGCGGATTTTCTTACCCGACGCTGGGAAGAACTATGCTCTAGGCTGCTTCTGGAGGCCTTGCAATCTAACAGGCCCCACGCGGCGCGCCGTCTCGTTGCAATGTGTCGGGGAGGGGATGGCGCCCTCCGTAGTGTATTGAGGAGGATAGCGAGGTCGAGGTATGGTAGCGCCAGGATGGCGCAGTTACTTGTCCATGCGGGAGGTCACATTGAAGGCATGAATGTCGACTTTGCCGCCGACGCGAAAAAGCCGGAGCTACTTCAAGTCCTCCTCAAGCATGGAGGAGTACTGACGAAATCCATTACATAAAGGGCCCCGGTCACTCCCCGACGTTAAATTCCTACTGGACTTGTCGCCAGAACTGGTCAATTCTCGAGACGACGATAACCCTACTCCGCTGGACACCGTGTATGCTGATCCTATGATTCCAGGTGAATCCGAGGTTGAAGAATTTGTCGAGTGCCTCATTGCTGCTGGAGGTAGAGTCAGCGATGTGAACCCCATAACAGGGCAAAATCCGCTCCATGATGCAATCTACTGCCTTCACATGAAGGTATTCGAGGCACTTTTGAGGGCACAGTCCCAGCAGGCTTTGATAGATAGCGGATTACCGCAGAATACGACCGCCCTACAGATTACCGAGACCGCCAGCCGTCAGCATACATTCTTCCTAGCACACTCCCTAGTCAAAGCAGACGGCAACAAACATGTAGTATATGACGGGGGTTCGAATCTCATGCATATTGCGGCATTCCTTGGCCAGCCCAAATTTGTCTCCTATCTCCTCAAACAACGTGTGTGTGCGTCTCTACGCGGGATGGTCTATGACTTCACCCCGCTGCACACTGCAGTCTACCAGGCAATGAAAACCCACAAGATTGTCATGGGATACGCGAATATGATGGGCTTGATTATCCTTGGAGATCTCACTGTGACCGCGCGGGATGTCGGGGGCGGGCTAGAGCTTGAGCAGCTTTCAGACACGGGATACATGGAAGTTGTGAGGCTGCTTGTTGCGGCAGGGGTAGACGTTTCGTGTGAGGCTGATGGCTATGGAACTGCTCTGGATATCATAGCCTGTGAACGAATTTTATCCAAGTCGGGGCCATTATTTGCGGGGAGGGAGGCGATGGATTTGAACGGGGCGGGCCAGTCAGTGATGTTCAGAGCCGCACTGGTGCATTGGATTCTTGCGCCCAGGCACGATACTCAGGAAGATGATAATGCTGGTTCGTTTTTCGATTGGTACGATTCGCGAGCATCCCGGAGTTACGATATTACAAAACGGGCTCGCAAGAGAAGGAACGGGGCGATTGATGAAGCAATCGATAGTACGTATCAGGGAGCTCCAAGTCCTTGAGGGGCCTAACAAGGGCAGGTTTCTATCTGCAAGGAACGAACGGTAAAATCCCTGGGAATAGCTATCCAATATACCCAATATATCAAATCCAGTTAAACCCTAAATAATTTAATCAAATAAAAGAAAGCCAGGAACTCCACGCTCACTCTAAATATAACCAACTTGCAGCATCAATGTATATAACTTTAAAAAAAAACCTCCCCATGATTCTAACCCAACCCTCATCCTATCATGACATACCCCCTATACTTTCCCCCTCCCCCTTTTCCTCCCCCTTTCCCTCCGCCTTCACCCCCGCCTCTCTCTCCCTCAACACCCTCAACCTCTCCTGATTCCGCTTCCCCAAAATCCTCAACGTATTCGCCCTCTCAATCTCACTCATCGCCCCCCAATTCCCCACCCGACTCAACGACCCATCAACATTAACAACAACGGGACCGAGCTCGCCAAAACTCATCGTCGCGCCACCGCTAGACATGTCCAGTTGCCGTGCATTGTTGGTATCCGTATCCGTATCCGTATCCGTAGCTGTACCCGTGCCCGTACCCGTGGCTGCGGGTGCGGGTGCGGCTATAGCTGTACGTGACTGGGAGAAAGGCGGCCGGGAGAAAGGCTTGTAATATATTCCTCTAGGATCGGGCCGCGGCACGCCGGGGATAGGGATGGGGTTTTCCCTCATCTCGTCAAGGGTGGCGAGGGTGACGCATACGCCAAAGGTGGTTTTGTAGGGGTACTTGAGGTGGTACTCGCGGATGGCGGAGAAGATGACGCCTGTTGTGAGTCTGAAGAGGGAGGTTCGCATTGGATAGTAGGATGTCGGGGGGTTTTCTTTCTCGTCCTCCTCCGCTTTTCTTTCTATCTTCTTTCGCCTTTTTGTTCCTTGGGAGGTTGGCTGTATGGATGGGTTCGATGGAGTTGGTTAGGTTCTATGGTTGCAAGTTAACTAGTTACTAGTGGTAGAATGAGGATTCTGCGGGGAACGGAGGGGGGAAGGTAAGGCTTACCAATTTCCAATAGGGTGTATGGTATATTGAAGACCTTTTGTCTCAGAATTGAAGATTCAACTATGTATCCATTCATTCATTCATCCATCGCAGGTTCAAGCTGTCGGATGCGGAGGCGCAGAAACAGATTTTCCGAACCCAACCCAACCAGCCCTCGATTTCAATATCAACTGAACACCTAGTATGTAGTAGCCATGTATGGACATCACTATCTACCCCCCTGGACAAAAAGCAAACAGAATATGCATAACAAGGATTAAGAATAGGAGGATTACTTCATTGGAGACACGTCTTCCTCCTACTTTTGCTTCCACTCTCATTACTACTAACTACCGGGGTTGATGGAGGGGTGGATGGGGCTGGTGTCTGTGAAATACTACTAATAGATGGTACTGAGGGAGGGAGGGGTATGAGATGACTCGTGGGACTCGCTACTAACCAACCAAATAGCTAATGACTAACTATGCCAATGACAAAGTTGGGACTGAAGTTGTTGCGCTGTGAGGGGGGGAGGGGGGCTGGCTGGGATGCGATGGGATGGGAGCAGGGCGGGGTGGGAGGGTGACGGTTGTTTCATGGGAGAGGAAGTCGGAATAAAGAGGGGCGGTTCTTGCATTTATTCCTCTTCTTTCTCCTCTTCCTGAGAAGTTTGGGGAGAGAGGTTGTATGTGGCCTGTCCCGACCTTATCAGTCCCGTCAAACAAGATACAGCGAAGTTGCTCGACGGAAAAGAATCAACATTTTAATTGTCCCACGGTGCAGTGGAATACACTCCCAGATAATGTCTGCCCCAGTAGCAAACGGAGAGGAAAAGTACCCCTTCACCCTCTACTAAGTCAAACTCCCCCCTCCCTACGGACTTCAATGCTAACTATTACATCCAGAAAACGCACCCACGACGACTACACAATCGGCTGGGTAGTAATCCTCGAATGCGAGCTAAACGCCGCGCGCCTCCTCCTCGACGAAGAGCACGAGGGCCTCGGACAGAGCCTGACGGACCCCAACACCTACCTCCTCGGCCGGATAGGCGAGCACAATGTCGTGCTTGCATCCACCGGCGTGGCGGGCACAAACGCCGCCGCGAACATGGTGACGAACATGTTCCGCACCTTTCGGAACATTCGCTTTGGGCTGCTGGTCGGTGTGGGTGGTGGGGCGCCGCGGGCTCCTAATAGGGAGGATGCGGCGGCGGATATTCGGCTTGGGGATGTCGTTGTTAGTAGCCCCAAGGGGCGGCATGGTAAGATATGGTGCCCTTGGGGAACTATGTCCACTGCTGAAAGATGTGAGTATCAGGCGGCGTGATCCAGTATGACATGGGCAAATGGAAGGATCCTGAAGAGTTCAGCATCGAATCCCACCTGAACAAGCCGCCCGGGATGCTGCTGAGCGCGGTGCCGTTCCTCCAGTCCGACCAGAGTACCGGACGGGGAAAGATGAACGAATATATCCACCAGGTCGTTTCGAAAGCATCGGGCCTGCCAAAGCTGAGAAAGGCCTACCAGTTCCACGGGTGGGGGAATGACAAACTGTTCAAAGCCAACTACTCACACCCAGCCGGCCACGACGACTGCGCGGGCTGCGACGGCTCGATGGCTGAGGAGCGCCTAGCGCGAGAGTCCGACGAGCCAGCCGTGCATTACGGCCTGATCGCGTCGGCGAATGCGGTCATGAGAAGCGCAACGCTCCGCGACAAGCTGCGCGATGTATGGGGTGTTTCCTGCTTCGAGATGGAGGCGGCGGGCCTGATGGATAGCTTCCCCTGCCTGGTCATCCGCGGCATCTGCGACTACTCGGACTCGCACAAGAACAAGATCTGGCAGCCGTACGCGGCCATTGCGGCCGCGGCGTATGCAAAGGACCTGTTGCGGATCATCAAGGCGGCGGACGTCAAGACCGTTCCGCCCGCGGTGGACACTGTGGTGCCCTCTCCTCCGGCGGGTCAGCATGGGGAGGCCACCGATGGGGGTGTACATAAAGCCACCAGGTGCAAGGTCGGCCATGCAACGTTGCCTGCTATCGATAAGATCCTGGCGTCGCCGCAGCGGGAGGCGTTCATCGAGGACCTGCTTCGGGTCGGTCGTGTTATCATTTCTGAAAGCTCGGTGAACCAGGCAGCCTTGGAGGGGTTCACGCATCGGTGGGATATCAATTTTAGGTGGTGGGGTAGTGGTAATCTGTATTACAATGGCATGTCGCAGGATGCTGGACGGGCGAAGTGGATGGATACGTCGGCGCCGCTGGCGGAGCGGTTTCGGGGGTGGGAGGCGGAGATCGGGTGTTGGTTGAATGGGAAGTGGTGGATGACGTATTATGATGTTGCGCGGTTCATGGCGGACTTGCTGGAGTATGTTGGGGTGAAGGATGTTTGATTTTGTTTTATAATCTAGGATATAGATGCCAGAAGCAAGTGTATACGGGGGTTCAGCAGCCATTCTATGGATATCAACTGGCTCTGACTAATTTATACAGCTATATCCAGTATTTCCCAGCTGTAATCATTCATCAACCCCTATCTTTAGTTTGACAGACCTGATTTCTGTTTAGATACCATCCGCCAGTCTATTTCTGAATCCCTCATCGAACCCCCCCAATGCCCCCATGGAGCAACCCTGTCCAACATGATTGAGATCAACACACAGGAGAACTAGCAAATATTTTATTTAAACAACTATTTATTAAACCTAGCATCTACCTTGCTCCCAAAATAAATAAAAACCAAGCCTGTTCTCTCTCTATCTCTCTCTCTCTCTCTCTCTCTCTCTCTCTCTCTCTTAATGGTATGGAGTAACTACTATGTATTCTGTATTTGCATTATCCGCCCAAACCACCCAAGAATGGAACAGAAAAAGAAAAGAAAGGAAAAGAGGAGAACAGGCGCAGCCACCACCGCAGCAAGATTCGTTAGTTAACAAGTATTTAAATAACTGCGATTAACTGCCCAACTCCACCGCGACAGCCGATGATGTCACGATGCGAGGGGGGATGGATAGATGGGGATAGGAGTACGGAGTAAGTGGAGTGGGATAGAGAGAATAAAGAGAATACAGAGAATATAGAGAGGATATCAGAAGAATAAGTTATAGAGTAACTAACTAGAGTAACTAGAATAACAAATGGACGTGTCTGAATCCCGTTCAGCTGCGCCGGGTAACCTGTTTAGTTAAAGAGATCGAGATATTTAGTTTTGAGTTATTACTGGGACTGTGATCCAGGGCTCACTGAGAGTCTAATAATCGTATTCTTCTGTCTTGTTCCTGGGAAGTTATTCTGGCTCGCCGTGGATCTTTCATAGACAGCTCTCTCTCTCTCTCTCTCTCTGCAGCCAACTCCGACTTCATCTCAACCTCATCTCATCTCAACCTCGTCCGTCTCTCCCCGTCTATCTCTCCCATTCCACACCCCCTCGTCTGTCCTCAACCTCTCATCCCCTCTCTTCCTCTCCCTCTCGTCCCACTGCTCTCCGTGCGACAGCTTTGCGCCGCCTCCACCACGCCCGCGTCTGTCCTACGCTCCCCTCTCCTCGCTATCCCCAGCGCAAACAGTCTTCTCCCGCGTCGCAGCCTGTCCAGTCCGGTCCTGTACGTGCAGTTGTAGCTAGAGCTCTCCCGGGCGGCAAAGGCGTCTCCATCCTGGCTTGTCTGCCGCCATGAAGGTAACTATTTAACCTCTGCCCCTCCAATCTCCGTCTATTAAGTCAACTAATCCATTCCCTCTATTCTCCCCCAGGCCATCCGCCGCTCGCTCAAGGGCGAAAAAGACCCCAAGCCACAGCACATCTCCATCACCCCCAAGTCCGCCCTCGCCATCCTGCCGCCCAAAAAGGTGCGTTGCGTCGCTCTGTTTCTCCCTGGCCCGCCGCCGCAGCGCGCGGATTTTGACTCCCAACGCCACTAACTAACAACACGCCGCCCAACTGTTGAACAGGTCATCAAAGCCCTTTATGACCACACCCCCCAGCCCGCCAACACCCAGGAACTGGCCTTCAGCAAGGGCGATTTCTTCCATGTCATAAGCCGCGAAGACGACACCGACTGGTACGAGGCCTGCAATCCTCTGATCCCCAGCGCGCGCGGCCTCGTCCCCGTCTCGTTTTTCGAGGTTATTGGCAAAAACGAGCGTAACAGCGGTGGGTCGGCGGGGATCGCCGAGGAGCACAAACAGGAACCACACGACTCTGGCTTTTCGGACCGCAGCACTCACAGCAGCGCCATGCCCGAATCCACAAACACTACAAAACAGGCTGCTCGCGCCAGGATGTCCGCCATTGGGAAGGGCTCGGGCGCCATGGTGTATGGCATTGTGCAATACGACTTCAATGCGGAACGCCCGGATGAGCTGGACGCACAGGCCGGCGAGGCCATCATCGTCATCGCCCAATCCAATCCCGAGTGGTTCGTTGCGAAACCCATCGGCCGCCTGGGCGGGCCGGGCTTGATTCCCGTTTCGTTCATCGAGATTAGAGATATGACTACAGGCAAGGCCGTTACAGATCCGCACGAGGCTGTCAAACGCGCCGGCGTCCCACGCGTCGAGGAGTGGAAGAAGATGACCGCCGAGTATAAGAACAGCTCTATTACCCTGGGCAAGTTCGAGGGCGGCGTCCAGGCCGCAACCGCTGATATGGACAGAATGAATCTGAACGGCAACGAGCCGGTGAGCCAACACAGCCGTTCAAGGAGACGCGTGTCGCACATGTAGCTGACTATTTTTTTTTCTTCCACCACAGTACCACCAACGAACCCCTAGCTCCGGCATGTACTCCCCCAACCACCCCCAGAACCAGCAGCAATATCGCCAATCCGCCCAGCAGAGCCAGCAGAGCCCGCAGCAGCAGGGCTACTACCCCTTCCTCGCCCCCGTTTCCGCGTCCATTCCCCGGTACTGTTTCGATCAGGATAAATACTGGTATATCATTGAAGCCAAGATGGAGGATGGGAGGCATTGGGAGCTGTCGAGGTACTATCACGATTTCTACGACTTCCAGATCGCGCTCCTCAGGCAGTTTGAAGAGGAGGCAGGGAACAAGGGCAAGCCACGGACGTTGCCATTTATGCCAGGCCCAGTCACGCACGTCACAGACGCTATCTCAAACGGACGGCGGCAGAACCTGGACGAATACATCAAGAAGCTCCTGTCGATGCCCCCACACATATCGCGTTGCCAGCTTGTGCGCCAACTGTTTGCGCCCCGGCCTGGCGACTTTGAAATCGACCCCACCGTGACCTCAGACGACTATCGACTCTCCGGCGGCTCCCAGCAATCTTCCGGCCGGGATCCCTCGAGACCGGAATCGCGCCAATCGTCATCAAGGGGCCAGATGAATGCCGGCGGCTACCCGGCTGGCTCCATGGGACCACCCTCACAGCGCCAACCACGACAAGGCCCGCCGCAGTCGAACGGCGGTGGTGCGGGCGTAGGCCGTGTCGACATGCAGGCGCAAATGATGAACAGACAGCCAAGCTCGCTAACGCAGGCATCCGCCTCCAGCGCCGGCGCCATCAAGATTAAAGTCTTCTTCCAAGACGACATCATCGCCATCCGCGTCCCCAGCGACATCAACTTCCACCAGCTAAGGGAGAAGCTGAAGGATCGACTGAAGCTTGGCGACAATATCGTACTCCAATACAAGGATGAACCCAGCGGTGGTGCTGCTGATCTAATGAGCGATAATGATCTGAACGCCGCTTTGCAGCGGAATGCAAAGTTGCAAGTTTACGTCGGGCTTGCATAAAACTCCCCCCCCGCATCACCCACTCTCGTTGCCCTCTTTTATATTTTCTTTTGTTATCTTATGCCTCACTCGAACGAATACCCGGAACTGGACGACGGATGGATGGACGTGAATTAGATAGTTAACGGAGGGATATCGATTCCATTCCTCTTCATGATCGAAGCAAATTCACGAACCCCCCCACCCCCCCCCCTACCCTGCCCACTTTACTCCCTCGTCACCCTGCCTGCCCCTTACACCCGCTCAATGTGCTTTATGTTCCCACTACGTCCACGGTTATTTTTCATGCTTTATGGGATTTTTCCTTCTTCTACTATTACTTTCTTCTTTCTTTCCCCCTCGCCAAACTAAACTAAACAGACATTCCCCATTCCCCGCGGACCTTTTCTTTGCTCTTCTTTTCTTTCTCTCTTCTTTTCTGACCTTTATTCCCCTTCTTTTCCCCCCTCTTCTTTCTCTTCTTCTGATTCCAAGTTCAATCTCGATCTCGATTTCGAATCCGGTATACCTGGGCGTTATGTTACGTTACTTCTCCTTCTTATTTCCCCCCTTCCTTCATCTCCGTCGTCAAGTCCATTTCCAATCTCCCTTTTTTCATTCCCCCCCACCCCATGCATGTCTGTCTCGTCTCGTCTTATCCTGTCGTACCTATAAACTGATGATGTTAAATAAAGTACCCCCCAATTTTAAAGCTAAATCTGTTTTAAATCTTGTTAAAACCATCTTTTATCTATTTTTAATAATCTATAACTAACCATTTTTCTAGTGTATGATATTATCTCTTTATTGGCCTAATCCTGACCATGCAACCTTGCATGCAGGTGATTAGTTAGCTACATTGGTTGACTGGAGGTGAGCCTCGTTCTTCGCAACTGTGGAAAACACATAGATCTATATTTCTCCAATGTATTCATCAACCAAGTTATACAGAGTCTGTAGGTAGCCAATATCAACATGCCACTGGCCCTCCCCCTCCCTCTCCCGCCGCCTCATTTTCAGGAAGATGCCGCTTAGATGGAATATGGCTTTTTCCCGCCTGGGCTGAGAAGCTTTCCGCCCTGTAAAGCGATCAACCAGGCCATCTGAGTAAGCGCATAGAGGGGTGGAAAGTTTCCCTGGGGCGGGATTAGTTCGCATTGGGGTGATCCGTTGACTGAAGTTTGCGGTTCGTGCCATGTAGTCTGGGGTACGGTGATGTGAAGGAGAAAAAAGATATAACACGTAGAATCCATCCTTCAAGGGCCTTGGGAGCTGAAAGTGGATCTCAAACGGCCCTGACTCTTATCATTTTCATTGTACGAACTTAACTTGGCACACACCATGCTGTTCCTCCCCTATTTCTCCCCTTTTGTTCTCATGAAGAAGATTCAAAGTATCTTCTCCTGTCATCTGTATCAAAACTTCTGAAAATAAGACTCTCAGTGTATGTATACTTCCTATCAGAGAAGAGGTAATCAGATACTCAAAACGACGAACCCCCCCGCAGGCCGAAACATACCAGTATACACCGTGAGTTGACATGACCTCTTTAAAAAAAAGCCATTTACTTGCGAGTGTTGGTGGTAGAGGAACTTGAGCATAGCGAGTACTTGTTATATATGCACAAAAGTGGCCGTATATACATCGCGCCTGGAGGCGAAAAAGAGTGATTTTTGAGGAGAAGGGAGAATTGAAAAAAACCTCGCAAAGAAGATCAATCCCTCCAGACATTCCTCAATCGACAAAATTGCCTGTACTGACAAACTTGTAAGGAATGAGAAAGTATATAATTGACAAAATGCAAATGAGAAGCGATAAAAAGGGGTCCAATTCTCAAACCAAAATCCGAAACTGGGCTTATTTAATAAGCAACCGGCCACTCTGAATCATAGCGGAGGAGGTTGATGCCCAAAAGCGAAACTCCATCGTCAGCGTAATAATGATATACGAGCACGTCGGCATCCTCGTCGGTAAAGACGGCTTGGTGACCAGGTCCGTGTATCGAGTCGTGGCCCGCCAACACCTCCGTGCCACCGCCTGACATCATGTCAATTCCGTCGCGGTCGACATACGGGCCCGTCACGCTGGTGGACCGACCGACCATGATACGGTACGTGCTAGCCGCCCCCTCGCAGCACTTGTCGAAAGACGCCCATAGGTAGTAGTAGTTGCCGCTGCGAATGATGAAGGGTGCTTCGATGGCCCCGCCATCATTCGGGCGGCTTGCGATGGAGATGAGATCCGAGCCGGTGCGCAAGCCCGTGTTCGGATCCAGGGAGATCATCTTGAGGCCCGACCAGAAGGAGCCGAAGGAGAGCCACCAGTTGCCCTCGGCATCGATTATCAGGTTGGGATCGATGGCGTTCCAATCGTCGGAGCCCGACTCGATCACCAAACCCACATGGTTCCACGACCCAGACGCGCCCGAGGTGCTTGTAGCGAGGAAGGTGGCCGACGTCGTGGACCCAAACGACGAGGCGGAGTAGTACATGTAGTACAGTCCATTGTGGTAGGAAATGTCTGGTGCCCAGAGGTTCGTATCGCCTCCCGTGTAGGGCGTCGTCCATGGCGCACCGTCAGGAAATGCGGCGCCGGCGTTGCTCCACGCAGTGCGGTCGGTAGATGTCTTGAGCGCCACGTTGGTTCCGGTGTGTGCCATGATGTACCCGCCGCTCGGTGTCTTGACCACCGTTGGGTCGTGGACGCCGATGTCTCCCGTTACCACGCCAGGGCCAGGATATTGACCATTGACGCCTGGCGCCATGGACGTGACGGCAAGTATGCCGCCGATAAGGGGTTTCCACATGGGCAACATATTGAGGATCGATTCGCGGTCGTTTTCCAATCTCTGTGCTTAGGAACTTCGTGTAGCGCGTTTTACTGATTTGAGACTCGAAAGGTGAATCCTCGTCCCTTATATAGCCGCATAGTGCTAAGGTTGAAACGAGAGCTTTCCTTAGTGTTTTCGTTTCTCTGTACGGAGTAATGACCACTTGCACTCTATGCGCAGTTATCCCGTCCGATAAAGTGCGAGCTTCAGTAGTATGAAACGCGGAAACGCATCGTCCCCTCGCTTCGATCCTCTGGTCCAGATCTTCGGGGATAGCGCGGATGTTAACGGACCAATTATTCCCATTCCTAATCAACTGCACCGGGGGTCGGCCCGACTCGGGGCGGTGCCGAGATGCCAAGCTTCTGTGCCCCCAAGATCCAGCTGCAATGATGTCCACCGGCCCGGATGCGCTCCGGCCCATCAAGCGGAGATAGCTCCACGAAAATGGAATATTCCAAGCGATATACGGTAAACACCACACCCGTGCATGCTTGACCGGCCTGATAAGTTGCCAGTAACTGCCGTGCGGGAGTCCATCTTGAGGAGTAGCTGTGAGGGTGATGGATGTTGCCTTTCGGGGCGAGAACGAGACATAAACCTTGCCTAGCCACGGATTCGGTTGCTCGGGCCAATCCTTGGACACAGGGTAGAGATATGTTAGTGATGTTGGATCCGTGTGGTGAAATTTCTTTCTTTGTTGGGGAATGTTATTGAGAGCGAACGTGACCTGGTCAAGAGCTTAATCAATAAAATTCAACTTGACCATTAGCAATTAAATATAGAGTACTGACAACAAATAGAAGGGCAATGCTGCCAAATGAAAGAATAAACGTAGACCCACGAGCAGAAAATGGAAATAATAGTGGAAAACAGATCTAATATAACGTTTGAAAAGCCCGCAGGAATGCCGAAAAAATCTATGCATGACTCAACTCCACTGCTCCAGTACCGCGTTCATGACGTCTGCTCCCTAAATAAAAGCCGCACAGGCAAAAAAGGGTCTTTCAACAGCGGCGCATCATCGCCGCCTAATTTTGGCATCTTCTCCACCACCCCAGCAGCCAACAAGTGGCTCACGGAGATGTGCAGCTGGGCGTCATGCGGTACGTCCCGCATATTGCCGAAGTTTGGTGGCCAGTAGCGTGGGACCCATTGCCCGTGCTCGAGTTCGAGACGAGTGAACAGGGGGAGGATTTCTAGAGATTAGTTAGATATGGTATGTGTTTTTTATATAGTTACACCCACCAAGGATCCACCACAGGGCCGTTTTGAAGAAAGATGCTCCACGGTTGAGCGCGAGATAGTCGTGTAATCTAATGCCCATGGCGGGCACGATATCACGATCCGGGATGGCTGGGAGGAGTTTAGGCGGTTTTACGTTCGCCCACTCCCGGCCCGCTTGCAGATCGGGCGAATCCGTGAGCCTCGACTTGTCGAATGCCAATGGCCCGCAGGGCTGGTCGGCCAGTGCCATGATTTCATCGACCATCCATGCAAGTGGTATGTCCGAGAGAAGGTGCTTGCTCGTGCCTTCGTAGGTGAACCCCCCGCCAATGTCGCCATGGTTGCCTGCAAACCACGCCTCTTGGACATCAGCTCCTGTGCTGCGTTCGTGTTCAAACATGCAAAGTGCGGGCCTGAATTTAAGTCTTCGTTCATGTATAGAGACTGCGTGTCGGATGTGCTTTGCTGGTGCCTGTGGGTGGTAAATCTTAGTTACATTGCTAGATGATATGCGGACAAGTATATGCACTTACCACTGCAATATACCGATATGAGGTCCTTCTAAATGGTATCTCAAACTTACTAACACTGTTCACACAATCAAACAAGCCTAGAAAATACACCGAAACTCCCGGACGACAAAACGCGTCTTTAAACTTTTTCAAGTACCTAGCATCCTCAGTGTTCTTTGCCGACTTTTCCACCTTACCAAGGGAATTCTGAACTTTGGCAAAGGATGAAAATGCAAAGCGAACCATTTCCTCATTTCCCTGGGAAAGTAGGCCAACTTCGGTAATCATAGCAGCGAGGAAGCGCGCCGTATAAGCTCCTCTTGAGAAACCAAATAGGTAGATTGCGTCTCCAGGCGCATAATATCGCATTAGAAATTTATAACCTGCGCTGACGTGATATTCGAAAGTGGTCCCGAGAGCCTGGTCGAGCATCAGAGTGAGCTTCTCTTTGAAGTGTCCCCATGGCCCCAGATCTTTTGGGCCGGTATGGAATGTTCCGATGCCCGCTTCAGGGGAGAGAGAATTTGGTATCAGCATCTTGTTCATATAGCTCTCATATCAGAACTTACGCTGATAATACTGAAACTGGTCCCCACTATGACGATCTAGCATATCATAAATCTTCACGACATTGGTATCGCTCTCATCTCCTGTAAAAACATTCCCAGTGCCGTCAAAGCAGAGCACAAGGCGCCTAGGCTTGCGGGAGGGTTGGGTCATAGCTAATATGGTAAGTTATATATTCTAAAATCGATTCTGTCCTGCCTGCACGCAGCAAAGTAACGTAGATCAGGCAGTCAGAATGCAATCAGGGTAGGGGCTTTTATATCCCCCGCAAACCACATGGTGGTCTCACAAAATATTCATTTTTAGGGCATTGTGAGGCTTTGCTCAGGCTGCCTGCCCTGTGCAACTAGGAAGATATCTTTGATATTGACGCTGTTTAACTGGCCCCCTCATATACCTCCCGTAGATCAGGGGGGCCAGAAACAATAAGGCGGCTGAGATGGCGGAGCATCAGCCTCATTGGGGGCCAGTTAGAATCCCGGACCATTGTCTCGCTGGCAGGGCTGAAACCTGTCTGACCAGATCGCCAGATGCGATGCAAGAGTACGATGGATGCATTATGCACAGAGGGCTGCTTTCTGATGGCAGCGTCACTTCTTTTCGTCCGGAGACACCGTCCTCTGTGGGCGCGGTTTGCTGAACTTGCGTGTGATCAAACGCCACGGCTGAAGGATTAACGAACCGGTCTCCAAGGAAGATTGATAGACCAGTTGAGTTGCACAGATCGTCTTTTCTGACTGTCCCAGTGTCCTAATTAGTCGATGCAATTGGATGGTGAGCATTCGGGAGTCATTGATGAGCAAACATCGTTGGTTGATGTTGTGTGGTGGTGAGATCATAGATGCGGCTGATGCCAAGCCTACGGCGGGCGCTTTCCGCCAAGAACGAGTTAATTAGTAATAAATTAGGTAATCTTGAACCATCCCCAAAACGGAAAACAATCTGGGTGGGGCCTGCCAAGAAAGACATCCCGAACTCTAACTCTAAACTTTAAATAATCACAACCACACCTTGGAGAGTACAAATCATTTGCGGAGGAACGGGATGGTTTATCTCCATAGTATGTACGAGTAAGATAAGATTAGAGGGAGAGGGCTCGGAGTTAAAAACCATCCCAGCTATGATCCGACCTTAGATGGGCACCTTAGCTAGAAATGGAAAACAATTATGACAACTCACGCAGATTAAAAGGGCTGCAAACTTCGTATTAATAGCTCCATCGGCTACTATAAGTTAATATAAAACATACTTTTAGATCCGGCTGGCCTCTAAGAATTGAT
Source organism: Onygenales sp. PD_10 (assembly GCA_032988465.1). Lineage (NCBI taxonomy): Eukaryota > Fungi > Ascomycota > Eurotiomycetes > Onygenales > Onygenales sp. PD_10. The sequence goes on from JANTQH010000101.1 coordinate 49,866, forward strand.
CCTTTTTGGTCTAGTTGGATTCTCACATAATACGACGAATGGCAATAGAGGCAGGTCACTACTGGGGGAGTTGGAGGTGGAATAAAAGCGAAGGCACCAGTAGTAGTATGGCACTATGTATGCTCTGGCCCCAAATAGGCGCTTTTCCAGAAACGGAAAACAATATGTCTGGGTCTATGATGTTTTGTTGCAGACTGTGAACCCCTCCCTGCCTAGTATCTAATTAACCGCCTCGTGAGCAAACTGCGGTCTATACCTAGCGATGCATGACGCTTTGAGGAGGCGGGCGGGGTTAGAAGGGCACGAGGAGGGATGCAAACGCCGATGTGGTTTTGCTCTGCTACCTCTTTGGTAGGAGGCGGGAAATGAGGTAGAGGGGGTGCGAGTATATAAAGTGCATCAAACCCCCTTTGCTCTAGGGTGGTTGGAATGAGTAAATATCACAACCACATTGTCTTCTACTTGCATATATACTACTCGCGTTCCAGGGCCCATTTGCTTCAACATCCACTACCGGCAAGACAGGCATAGAACAATCTGCATCCGCACCCACGCCCACGCCCCCTATCCATCGCACCGGCCTTAACAATGTCCGACTTCCTAACCTTTGTCAAAGACCAACGTCAGCATCTCCCACTCATTCCCACCCCCTCGTCTTGCAAAGACACCACATACATAATCACAGGCGCCAACACCGGCCTCGGCTACCAGGCCGCAAAACACCTTGTCAACCTCTCCTGCAAACGTGTCATCCTCGGCGTGCGCTCCCTAGCCAAAGGCGAAGCGGCAAAGGCCACCATCGAAGCCGAAACGGGCTGCAAGGGTATTGCGGAGGTATGGCATCTGGATCTCGCGTCGTATGATTCAGTGAAGGCATTCGCGGAGAGGGTCAAGGGCTTGGATCGGGTTGATGGGATAATTGAGAATGCGAGCCTGGCATTGGCCAAGTTTTCAAGGGCGGAGGGGATGGAGACGTCCTTGACGGTTAATAACATTAGTACGATGTTATTGGCCGTGTTGGTGTTGCCAAAGTTGAGTGAGAGTGCAGAGCGGTTTGGGATCGTGCCGCGGTTGACGGTGGTAGGGAGTGAAGTGGCGATGGAGGCGAAGGGGGAGCTGGAGAAGATTAAAGGGGATATTCTTGATGGGCTGAATAGGGATATGATGTGGAAAAGGTAATTTGTCCTGCTTTTCTGCTCTCAACTGGCCGGCGCAAATTGATGTGAACAAGCTAACATGTGGCTGAAGATATCAGACTACCAAACTGATCCAGCTATACTCCGTACGCCAACTTGCATCGATACGTCCCGCATCTGACACCGGCGTGGTCATCAACTATGTCAATCCCGGGCTTTGTCAAACGGAGTTGAGCCGCAATGCTGGGTTTGTAATTTGGCTACTTATCGCCACCATGAAGCTTTTATTTGCAAGGACGGCGGAGAAAGGGAGCAGGACCCTGCTACATGGGGTGACAGCTGGAAAGGAGAGCCACGGCAAGTTTTTGTCTGAGTGTGAGATTCGAGAGTAAGAGTGGTCCCTATCTCATTATATTCTGATAGCTGATTGCTAACACCCGATGAATAGGTTTAGGGTTGCGCCGTGGATAACGAATGATGCTGGTCAAAGGATGCAGAAGCGGGTTTGGGAAAGTCTCTCCAAAAAATTGAACGAAATCCAACCAGGATGTGTATAGGATGTGTTCTCTCTTTCATTCAGAGGGCCCTGTCTCAGCAACTGCCTGCCATAAGTCTTTGCCTGGTTTGTCGTGGGTGGCATCCATCCAGGGGAGTTGTTTGATTTCTTCACGGGTGCTTTCCCAGCTGTCCAGTTTGAGGGTAACGAGGAGGGACTTGATGCGAGGAATGAGCCATACCCAGTGGGCGGGATCAAGTATAGATATTCCGCTGGCGAAGAGAAGCCAAAGTAATGTCGTTTCTTTAATTCTTTTATTATAATTGGATGACACTTTCTCAATCGTACTGCAGAGTTTTGTCATTAGTAGATCGTAATGAACCGGCTGGAAGCGAAAACGTCGAAAAAGTAAGGGAATCACTAATCCGAGTATCCCAAGATAATATGCCTTGTCATTGTCACTTTCGGGGCCACTGCCAGCCAGCGGATAGCGGCTAAGAAGGCGGTAGCACACGGATATCACAGCATCGTTATACTGACAAGGGTCCAGGCCAGCAATGGCGGTTTCATCGTTCATGTAGCGGGAGGCGCCCATGAAATCTACGAGGATGCCTCGCAAATAGGGGTCATAGACATGTACCCCATTTGGTAGGCTGAAACCATTCTCTCGATAGGTGGATTGGCTACAAATTTGGTGAACCATCTTGTGTGGGAATTCGTTCCGAGCGAAGCGCGGATGGACACCGGCAAAAATTGCGTACCGAATGTCAACGCTAGGAATGATACTTCAGTGGTCTCTCCGAGATAAGAATAGATAGAGGCTCCATAAATGCTTACCGGCAAACCTTTTGTAAGACTAGCCGATTTGCCTTCAATTGATCCAGTCCTCCACGAAGCTCGACCATTCGGTAGAGAGCCTCGACATGGACTTTGCTCCGAGCAGGCTGACCAGTGAGGTCGTCGTAGACTGCCATAAACATAACAGCAGCTATGGTTGAATCAGATGGCAGCGAGTCATTTTCCAGGTTCCGCTTTATACATCTGTACGTGTGGGACAAATGAATAAGTGCTCGTGGCGAAGTGTCCGTTCTGCCCATCAGAGAGTCCCCGCATATCTCGGCCATTGCCAGCATGCCGTAAAAGACTGATACATGTTAGCGGGTAGATATTTTCGGGGGTGTATATACCGCTGTGTATACGTACAAGCTTCATCACTAATAAGATTTTGAAAGATGGCGCTCCTTGTGATATTTGAAGGGACACAGAATTCTCCCGGGTACACTTTGTCGCTACCGATGGACTCGACTAAACTTGGATCAGTCAAGTTCATTAGTATGCTTTGATTTGGGCCTCATACTCACACTGATAAAACAACTCTCTCATATATGGCTGCACTTGGCACGGGAATGTGAACGGAGAGAATGCATTTCCAACCGCCCGAGGTACTGAAATAGTCACTTTGTCGCCACCAGTAGTGTTCTAGTAAGCATCAGTATCAGAATATTGGCCGTATACTCCTCGTAAGTAAAGCGAATATACCTCAATAATCCTCTTCTGCGTCGGCCGCGCCCGCACCTTGCCGACGTTTTTACCTTTCATGACATGGCTGCGGATGAGCTTGCGGGTGGCCGGGTCAGTGTTGCCGTTCTCCACGAATTGAAACTTCATCGTCTGGTGGCCCGGGTTTAAATGATCGGAGGAGAGACTCGAGAGAGGGAAATGGGCTTTTGAAGATTGGCAGTGGTCGGCCCCAAGCTGTCGCTGGTCAAAGAGGAGATGGGCCTGGCCGGGTTAGATGCTTGGCCAGTTATGGCTAACTAGTTAGCTAACCAACTAAATAAGTTAACGGCCTCGTTGCCTAAATATGTAGGCATAATTAGTGGTCCAACGATGGTGATTACCCCTGTATTTATAATTAACTCTGGTTGGGTTGGATCCAGTGCACTATTGCTGTTTTCTGGACTGCGCCCTCTTGCAAATTGTAATAGAGAAAGAAGATAAGTGGCAGACTCCCTTTCCTCTGAAGAGCAAGGTTCATGGAAACCTTGCTTGCTATGTCTTCTTAAATTTTTATATGCATAGCTAGGTACTAGTATTCAGATGCAAGAAATTCAATATAACAATACACAAAGTAACTTGAAACATCACAACACTGGCAGCCTTATGAGTCCCAGTAACAAAATGACATTTAGCATTTCGGGAGTCTCTCTAAAGTCATTCATTAGCTTAACTTCCTCGCAACAGAAAAACATAACGTACTGCTTGTGCAATGATTATCCGTGTAGTATCCATTGACATAGCACGTCGTCTTGAGATAGGTTATTTGATCCCAGGTACTGTATTCATCAGCTTCTTCCTCTGTTTGAAGATTGCCCGCCCCATGCGGCTTACCAAACACCATTCACACAATCTCCCTTCTTATAGCATGCAAAGGTGAGTTTGTCTCCCGGAGGGAAACCAAAGATCTCGCCCGCCTCCATGCTCGGCCCATACCGGCAGTTAACGTAATTGCCGCGGTTGACATTGACAATCTTGCAGGTTTGCGCGGACCGCCGCTTCTCCAGATTCATTTCGAGGTCTGCTTCGGGGTCTGCCACCGGGATAGCTGCTGAGAGACAAGGGAGCAACCCGAGGACGGCGACGGTGGGATTGAGGAGCTTCATTTTGCCAGGAATTGATTGAGTGCCGTTGTTCGAGTCGTGGATTTCCACGAAATGAGGTTTACTTTATATCCAGAGGTATTAGGGGTCTTCAAGTTCGTATTTAGCATGGCCCGTTTCCTCGTGTTGCTTTCACGATGTTGCAGCGCATGGCTGAGCCGCATCATCAAGCTGATCTCGTATCTGGATCCTCATCATTTCAAATCTTCAATATCGTCACGTAACAAGAGGGAACACCAAGAAACGCTTGTCCTCTCTGAAACGATTGAAGGGAATCTTAACAACAACATGCGTTTCCTGTGATGATCAGACGGCAAGATCATGCTTGATACTCGTAGTATCAATGATCTGGTATACGGAGTGGACTCGACTGCAAAGTGCTAGAATTGACAAACCCAAGATAGTATCCGCGGTATAGTTAGTTTTCTGACCACTAAGAACAAGAAACGTTTCATTTCGGCAAGCTTGTGCAGGTGTGGAGCTCCAACTGCGATATATAACTATGGTCATTGAATTAAAAGTGTTTCAAGTTGTCTTCAGGATGGTTAGAAATGGCATTGGCAGGCAGGGTCGGGTTAAAGATAATCTGACATGCAGATAACAGGAACATCAACACGCCAGACTGGACTCATCATCCCAAGAGGTTGAAGATGATTGAAGCCATAACTGAACGATCTTCTTGACAAGATGGCGTATGCCAAATAACTACATCAACCAAGGACAAATATCCCCATGCATACCATTCGGCCTTATCTATAAAGTACTACTCCCGTTTCCCCATTATTACTAGAGTACTACTACTAACCATGATGGCTCAACCTGAGGCTCAAACGTCGACAGCCGTCAGAAAATGTCAGGCACCGGAAGACGAAGGGGATATCCAGATCATGTCGACCGTGTTCAAGGTTGACTTGTTATAGGGAAAGAAGTTGAGTAAGAAGTTATTAAAGGGGAGCAACGGGAACGACCAGCTGGATCTTGCCTGTGGCTGAAAGGTGAAAGGTTCCCTGCATCTGTACTATGTACTCTCATTTGGTTGCTTGACAGGGCGATAGGATACTGATTACATGGCTATTGCAGGAGTCTCCCAAGGAGGCAGGAATATCAACACGGCTGATTGAGAGGCGAGTCTATACTATTTGATATAACAACATAACCTGACTAGTCTAGCTTCTATGGCTGGTAAAAGGCGAAACCCAGTTCCTTCATGAAACCCAGTTCCTTCATGAAACCCTCCTAGGATACACAATTTCATTCGCGCGCATATCTTGCTGGGAATTTCCTAGCAACGTCGGCCATGACTTGAATCGCACTAAATTTCGACTACGATCGATGTGATGTTAGCTGAGAAACTAATCCAAATGGTACATAGGGGTTGACTCACCACCCAACGGTTGTTCACAATTGTGAATCCGCTAAAGTAAAAGTGCGGATCTGGAGAACTATTAGTATGCAATGCTTCCAAACCGGAGACTCAGACCTAGTACTCACGCCCCGAGTTTGTGAAATATCCCGGCATTTCCCCTTCTGTGTCCACGCCTGCTTCGCAAACATTCTCGATCATGGCAGCCGATTTACTGTCAAGGAAGCCGGTCCGCGCAAACCGTCTCGGCAGATCTACGTTGCAGAATCCAGTGGCAAAGACAACACCGTCTGCTTTGAGAGTAATCTCCTTGCCTTGATCCCTGTCGAAAGTGACGATGCCATCCACCACGAATTTGCGAGCCTGCCCCCGAGCGATTCTGATTTTGTCATCGAACACAAGATCAAAAGTTCGTTGCTGGTCAAAATACGTCGAGCTGGCGCGTTGTTCAAAAACACGGGTTATCAAGCAACCGTCCTTCAGGACCATGTAGCCCTTGCTTTCAAGGCGAGCCACTAGATCGGCCTGGGCCCCTACCAGCCTGGATATGACCCCGCGAGCCATATCTCGGGCAATTCCGGTAGGGAGCATTTGTTGTAAGAAATCAGCCGTCTCAAGGGGAAGGTTTCCCTGGTATCGACCCTCGTTGAAGGGTTTTACGGCTTCATGGGAAGTGAGAACCGTGGGACTGCGTTGTAGTATAGTTACGCTCTTGGCATGCCCCTGAACGAGGTTACGAGCGATATCGTGGGCCGAATTCCCTGAGCCGACGACCACCATATCCTTGCCTACATGTTGTTCGGCCGTGCGGTATTCCGACGAATGCTGAACGACACCATCGAACAGGGCGCGATCCGTTACGTCCGGGAATTTTGGATTATTCGGAGACAGTAGATACCCAGTCGCTAGGAGAATATTCTTGGCTTCTAGTGTCTCTTCTTCATGTGTTCCGATATCATGCACCACGACCTTCCACAGGCCGGCGGCCTCATCCCAATTGTTTCTCACCACCTGGACTCCGCAGAATACGGGCAGCTTGAGCGTTTCGACAGCGCTTTGAATGTATCTTGTGAAGGTACGCGCAGGCAGGTATTCGGGATAATCGTCAGGGACAGGAAATCCTGGCAAAGAGATCATGAGCTTGTTGTGATGAACAGTCACATAATCCTTTCCACTGGCCGACCAGTTACCGCAGGCGGCAGGGTAGGTTTCGAAAGCTGCAACATTCGCCCCAATGGAGTCCAGCATAATGGTATCGGCTATTCCGCTGACACTGGCCCCAATCACGACGGCGTCCAATACGCCTTGTAGGCGTGGCAGGCCCTGGGCTTGAGGCTTGCCTCTTTGAGAGGCCGGGATCAGTGAGGGGGTTTTCCGTGGAAGAGTCTCAAATGGATGTTCCGTGAGAGAAACGACCTCTGTAGCTAGTACCCAGATCTTCCACTGGCCACCTTCGGGGATTAGTTTGATGAGCCCGACATTTTCGGATTTGGGATTTTCAGTCGTGAAGCAGAAGGGAACATCAAGACATCCCAAGGTTGGAATAAGGCGCTCGAATTTGGGCTCAATCCCTAGCCCGTACTCCTGCTTGGAGGTGAGGACTGTGGGCTTCCGTGTCCCCGAGAGTGTTTTCCACGCTTGGACAATCTTGTCTTTCCCAGACAAGGTCCGCTTGTCGAACGTCAGGGTCAGGCTATCTTTCCAGAAACCGTTGTCGCAGAACAGGCCTCCAAAGGCTTCCCAATCTTGCTCCTGTACAGCCCTAGAGAACGATTCTAGAAAGGCCCGAGCTTCTTCAGGAGCATCCAAGCTCCCTTCGTTGTCCAAGACAGGTACCGTGGGGATATATGATGGGAGCTCGGCAACGCGGGCACGCGTGCGTTTCTCGTTTTTAATTGCCATTATGAACTATCAGGTTGGTGGTTAGACCTAGTTTGGATGCTCACTGGCGTTCATACTGACCTTGGATAGATTCGGAAATTCACACCTTTAACGCCAGTCACCGCTCTAGGTTTATTCCTCACAACGGTCAAGGTAACGAAGGCGATTTGTGAGGGACACTTGACAGAAGATAGAAGTAGGTTTGTGTTGACAAGATGAACAAATTGCTGGGAGGAATACAAATAACTGTAAAGGAGACTGATTATATAGAGCTGCAGCGGGTTGTTCTCTGATAATTATATAGATGTATAGAGGGAGCTAATTGCTGAGGGTCTTCCATAGTTCTCACCGCAAGCTTTACTCAGCCTACTTCTTTTACTACGTCATGCCGCTGCCGCAATGCTCCAAGTATTGTTTCCTCTGTATAATCGATCCTTCAGGGCAAAATAGATAATCCCTACACCCCTGCACCTGAGCAACTCCTCGACCGGCAGCTAGGATATTTTAGCGTCTCTCTTTCACCGCCCGGAATCCCCGGATTTGAGCGCGGTGGATCAAAATTGAGGCCGTGGATATAGCGTAGCGCGTAATCTCACACCAGCTCAGCTCAAGACAGCCTATTATTTTATTTTAAACCCCATGAAAAGAAAAATTATCTCCTCGTCCGGCGTCCCGGACACCAAAACCACCCCAGGAGAATTTTATTTAAAAGGCCGCAAACCCGTCCGGACGGTCGGGAATAAAGACCAGTTCTCAAACTAGATCCGAGAATGATGAGTTACAGGGACTCGGGGCTGAAAGGAGGTCTTTTCCCGCCAGAGTTATAACCATCCGCTTTCGGACATGTCGGATTCCGGAGGTTCGCACGTTTCTCCTTTTTGAGTAGTAGGTATAGACATAAATGGGATGGTTTATATTCTATAATATAACTACTACCTCAAAAGGAGAAACATGCGACAAGCTGACAACAAAACTACCGGTAGCCCTTAGTTTAAGGCTGAATGTCGCCGGGTTTTCTCATACTAGTACTAGTAGATACAAGGGGGGTTGCTGAGGAGTAATACGCTGCACCTCGAACTCCCTACTGGTATCTATTCGAAGCCTAGTCTGTAGCTGCTATGGCTCATTCCCACGTTCACATATTACTGTGTCGCATTCTCTTCTCTGCATACTATACGCCTGCTTAATAAATAGATATGTAATTTTACGTCTAGTTTTTTATATCCACGTTGGCCGAGCGTAGCAGTAGCAGTAGTAGTACTATTAAAGTGTCCAAGCAGATAGGTTTATATGACAAAACAGTTTACCGTCTCGGAAAATCTGGGGGATCGGGGAGTTTACATACGTTCACAGTTATATTGCCGCTTTGAGTAGTATTATTATATCAGCACTAACTCCTCCGAGCCAGACGGTTTCACATCCATGACGACATCCAAGCCTCCCTGCCGTAAACCTTCAGCGTGCGAGTCTGCTAGATGCAAGGCTAGAAGGGACCACGCGTGAAGTGGGGCGTGAAGGGGGTTGTTCGCCTAGAGAACAAGCAGTTTTTTTTAGCCAACAGCTCTCGCTTTCCAATTTATTCCGAGATACCTACGGTTGATAATTAACGGCCCAAAATCTCCTCTTTGATATGCCGACAGTACGTCCTCATTATTATCAAGACTCTTAACTGAGACAATGACTCCGGTGCCATGGACTCCTATAATAAATTAAAATTGGTTCTCTTTGGTTGGATGTTTGCTGCACTTACTTTCAGTTTTATAGGGGTGAGGCGACCAGAAGGGAGGTCGGAAGGATCCGATTGCCCTCAACGCGGTTCCTACCCCATCTTGACTTTGGGGATAAGGACCACTGAAAGCAGCAAATCCAAGCAGGAGAGCCAAGTTTCCTCCAACAGATGTGAAGCTGTTAAATTGTTCGCACTTGTAACTTGCCGGGATAAGCTGCGGCATCCAGTCTGGAGACCCGAAGCCACCGAGGGCATGATGTCTCAAATCAAACCCCAAAAGTGAGACGGGTTGTCCGCCTTGAGCCACCTTATGGCCAAATGTTACTCTTTTCCAATCGTTAACAATCTGGTTTCGGCAGTCAAATGGTACGCCGAGAAAAATGTCTCGTTCCGAGTCATAAAAGAGAGAGCATGCCTGATATATGTCACTGCCAACCGCCCGCCCCGCCAAACAGAACACCCCTTGATGCCATTCCATCCAGTCTGTTGTTCCCACGAGGGAAATTGCCCCCGGATATGTCGGTGGACTCCAATTACGAGCGGCGTCACGAAGTTCAGGTTGGATAGTATAATCTGGTTTCACGAAATCGAGCTTGAAAAGGAATCCCAAACTCGAAGATCTTGAGCCATATCCCAAAGGCCCGAATGGGTAATCTTGGCTGGGAAGTTTCCCTTTTCTTTTCTCCATTTCGTTTGCTTCATACTCCTTCCTCCTTTTCTTGATTTCTTCTCCGTGAGGCCATTTTGTGTCAACGCTCTTCTGCTCGTTACTTGTCGTGGAGCGATTGTCTGGGCCACTTCGATTGATCATGTGTCGTAATTCCTCTAAGATAGGATCTGATTCTCGATTACCATGAGAGTCAGAGAAAGTTTCAAATGGGTTCATAAGTTTCCTTCTTAGGGGATGCGGGCTCATCGGGGGATTCGGTGCCGGCGGGTTATCACTAATCAGGAGTTTGTCCTCGAGATCCAGTGGGATATCATAGCCGGGATCACCAGCAATAGTACTTCGATGCTGTTGATATATTTTATCAGAATCAACAACCATCTCCTTAGAACCACTATCATTCGTCTCATCGTCGGTAAATGGGAGTGACTTCAAGGCAAGATAACTGAGATGGGTAGCAATGTGATTATCAAGACAAGAGTTGGAGTTTGAGTATCCACACAGGGGACATGATACAAAGATCTGTCGAGGCGGTCGACTACTTCGTTCCGCGAGTAAGGCAGCCTGCGATTTGGAGACTTTATGCCTCGTGCTCATGTGTTCTTCATATTCGCTTTGATTGTTGAATATTAGTACCTCGTGGGACTTTACCGCACAGAGCCATTGTAACTGGTGCTGCCCCATGTGCTTTAACCAGTCTTCGCTGTGGTTATACAACGTGTCAGGAGTGTCACAAGTCTCAAATAGACATACATAAGGATAGACGTCGTGCTTAACGTGCTCTCTATAAGGTGCTGGTGTTAGCATGCAAAAGAACGGCAGGAGAGATCGGGACGGGCCTATGGGGAGTTCATCATCGGTAGCCATAAATGGAAGCTGCTAGCACTCACATCCATTTACGGTCGCTCTTAACATCAGCGCTCGACAAAACACAACAGCAATAAGGACAAGTGACTTCCACATTGCTATTGAAACAGTTTTTCCGGTCTCTCTCGATTTCTTGCTCTAAATCACTTTCAAGATTTAAGATGTCGGATTTGAGTAGATCGATGATATTAGGGTGCAGCGGTGGATTACCGTTATACTGTTGATAGAGTGAAAAGTGTGGAAGCGAGTTCAGGCGCTCCTGATGTTTGGCCCGGCGCTGTTCTTTAAGAGTCCTGAATTTCCGTAATGGAGATCCTGCGGGTGGGGGGGGGAACGCGAGCTCTTCGTGATGGCTTGGAGATATCGATTTTGATTCGCTAATAACAGAAGGGGTAGACGCCTTTTTCCACTCGTCCATATGAAGTGTAGTTGCTGTCATCGTCCGGGATTCAGCAACGCTTGGGGTGGGTTTCGCGTCTGATACTATTTTAGGTTGGCCAAGGCTCCTGCTAAGCTGTGTAGGCTGAACATCAGCTTCAGTTATTCCACGTTTAGGAGCCATCATTTGCGGAGCAGACGGAGTATTTCTTGATGGGGACTGTCCGTAGCGTGAACGTCGGTAGAGGATTCGCTTTCGACGGAGCAACATTGCCGCAGCCAGTCTTGTTTGGATGGCCTTGTCGCAAACTGGAAACTTGCGCTGGATAATTCCCATTGCGAAGTTCATGAATATAGGCCCAACGTCATCGCCATATTCGTCCCTGATTACAAAAGAGGTTGCGGCTTTCAGGTTATGCCTTTCACTGCCTGCTTTACGGATCGTGTTCGAAAGTTGATGCAGTAAGCTGATCTCCCGTGAAATATCCGTAACCACGCCATCAATACTATTGATGGCTGAAATTTTGCTCTCTTGATTATATCCATCCCCTGATGGATCTAGAGAAACAAGGCGAGATAAACCTACGCTCCACAAAAAATATGATTAGCTCATTTTTAGATAGAAGCAGAGACAACACAACGCCAGTGACAGAAACCAGTATTAAAAACGAATTTGAATCATGTCTCACATCGCTGGATATGCTCGTTTAGTATCCAAAGAAGGCCCTGGACGAGTCTATGAACATCTTCAACATCACGAAGGCGATGGTCAAGAGAAGCCCGAGTGGACGCAAAAACACCGATGTTTGATGTCCAGATTGAGAACCTCCCGAGCTGATCTTCGATCCCCGACTGCTGCCGCGGAGGAAGAAGGGAGAAATTGGCGAGGCATTCGTTGAACGACTCGAGGCATTTCCCCGCGCTTTCTGCGATGGTTGAACCCTCCTGGTCGGGATACATCTGGGAAACGAGTTGGGCAGAGGGATGGGTGGAAATGGAGTGATTATCTGCTGGACTGGACTCTTCTGATGGTTTTATGAAGAGACAGAGAGACAGAGACAGAGAGAGAGAGACAGAGAGAGATCTGATATATCTGATTTCTCCCCGGCTAGATTGGGAAGTCACATGGGCGGGGGGCTCCAACCGCCAGCAGCCTCTATCCAGCTAACCAACGACACCCCAATGATCACGGCGAGCGACGCACAAGCTGGCAGCCCTGCAAGGCTGAGCGTTAGCGAGACGAGCGGCTTGCACATATCTCGTTACCCCGCCCCGGACGACGGCCAGCTGTGGTTCCTCGCAATGTGGCTCTCCTCATCGCAAATTTCCTACTCTACGCCAGCCGCATTACGGACTCATCTTTGGTTTATCCCGTAATGGTCATCCGCTGAGATAGAAACCATGTCTGGAGACTGTTAGATGACATCAAGATGGAACCGATTCGAGCCGGAATTCCCCGCGGGCGAGGACTGACAGATGCATATCGTTTCGTTGGCAGCGGGCCAAATCGATATTTATCGCCTCAGGTGAGAGAGCTTCCGGCTGTGGCTTTTAGGCTCTGCGGCTTACGGAATATGCCGCGAACAAATAGCCCGTTTCTCTTCTCTTGTCGAGTGTCTTGCGCATTTTCCGGGAGATTGTCGTTTCACTCGAGCGTACTGAAACCAGCCGTGACCTCCGCATGTTCTATATCCACCTGAACGCATACACTCTGTTTTTGGTCGAATCTGTCTCCCCTATTCAGCATGTCGCAGAAATAGCAGAACTCGAAGGCCTTGCCCGTCCAATCCTCGAAAAACTCGCATCTTTTCTCCCATCGTCGGTTATTCCAGACTACGAGACCAGACTTGCATCCGGACACCCATTCCCGAGACTCACTGCCTTACAGTACTTTTGGGGGCTGTCAGAGCTGCGAGATGAAAAGCTAGTACACGTAAAACAGTGCCTAGATTTTGGGTCACCGGAACCACGGGATGAAATTCTACCGCTACTTCTAGACTACGTTTCCATGCTCCGATCTCAGTGTCCAGAGACCACGGAAAATGAAAGTGAAGAGTATCGAGCCTTACGGAGGAAAAAAAGAAAGCCGACGTCCTCAGTATGGGGCGCGGCTAGCACGGTATTCCAGGCTTTAGCTATCTCCTCAAAAGCATGCTCCCCATCCCACAGTCACGAATACGCATTTAGATTGCGAATAACAACACATCGTAAACATGTGGAGGACCAATACGCTTTTGAGGCATTCGTCACGCCTAATATGGCTGAGTGTTTTTGGCAAGAGGCACAAATTCAGGTCATGGTATCTAGTCCTACACCAAAGGAACAACTAGGATTGGGCGTCAGGTTTGCGTTGCCAAAAGACCACCGTGTGAACGAACCACGACTCTCCCGGCGTCGATTAGCCGTAAAGCGATTGTGCGAGCAGATCGAGAAGGCTCGGTCAATGCCGTTAATGCGCCTGAACCTGGCAGTTGAAAATAATAGCCTCTGGAAAGACCAATCATCCAGGAGCGATCTTTCTATCAGCCGATTAGCCCCTCCGCTCACCCTTGAAGAAATCATCAAACTTCACCCGGACGTTTTGACAGAAAAATTAAAGCGTGTCCTGGCGGTTCTGCTTGCTTATTCCGTTCTTCATTTCCGTGGAACGCCGTGGCTGCAACCTGCCTATTTCAATGCAACAAATATAATATTTTTCCGCACTGCTACCACCATTCCGCTAAAGCCATATATCCATGCGGGGCTAAACGAGGTAAATCACAATGCGACTAAGGATACCGGGGAATTAAGTGGCCTGGATTCAGAAACGGACCCCGATGACCAACCGTTGCATCCGTACCCTGATATAATCATGTTAGGCGTCATTTTGATGGAGCTGTACACGTGCCGGCCAATTCAATCGTTGGCTGGAAGCGTAGGGGTGGAGTTAGACGACTGGGATGGCATCGATGATAATACCCGATATGTGGTTGCTGTTGAGATATTTGAGCAGTCCAAGTCCGAGTTCACAGAGAACTACCGTGAAGCAGTGGACACATGTTTAAGCGCGACTCTCGGACTCGACCAGAACGCCAAAGAGCTTGATGAAGAAGGCCTTAAACTTCTGATATATGACAAAATCGTACAACCTCTCGAAGACGAGCTAGATCAAGGTTTTGGCAACACGATCCCAATCGAAAATCTGGACGATGTAGCTCAAACCTTAGATTTCAGCAGCTGGGAACGGGTGGGATCAAACAAACATCATTTTCTAGGATCCACTGAAAATAGTCGGCCTTTATATGGTGGTCTGAAAGGCCAGGAAGACACATCCGTGCCATTAACCGATACTTATCCGTCCCCCCTAAGCAAAGCGCTCGACGATGATCGTGATCACAAACTTCAGACGAGTAGTGAAGAAATGCACCGGAGTTTGGGGGGTAACGGTTGTGAATATTCCTTGCCAACATTAGACCATCAGAGTTACACTGTGGGATGGATATGCCCACTCCCAGAGGAACTGGCAGCAGCACAGGCCATGCTCGATGAGATCCATCCGTCTTTGCCCCAGGCTACGTCCGATCAGAATGCCTATACCTTAGGGCGTATGGGTGTGCACAACGTGGTGATGACTTGCCTTCCATCTGGGGTAAAGGGTACCATATCTGCCGCCCAAGTCGCCAAAGACATGCTCTCCACTTTCAAGCCAAGATTCAGCTTGATAGTTGGGATTGGAGGTGGAGTGCCTGGGGCGGAGGACGTTCGACTAGGAGACATTGTTGTAGAGGAACCCAAGGGGCGATTTGGAGGTATAATTCAGTATGATTTCGGCAAAGCCGTCAAGGATCACAACATTGTTCGTACGGGAGCATTAAATCGGCCGCCTGACGTACTCCTATCGGCTGTTTCCAGACTAAAAGCGGACCACTATCGGGGTCAGCGCAAACTCGAGAAGTACCTCGAAGAGATGGACAGACAATATCCCGAGCTGAGCGCTAAGTGCACTCACCCTGGCGAAACGCATGACTTGCTCTATGACTGTGAGTATGACCACCAGCCTAGCAACAATGAGGGATCGTGCGGGAAGTGTGATTTAACCAAGTTGGTCCAACGGACGCCACGCAACTCTAATTCCCCGCGCATTCACTATGGCCTCATCGCATCTGGCAACAAGGTGATGAGAGATGGCGCGATCCGTGAGGGCTTGAGAAGGGATCTCGGTGTTCTTTGCTTCGAGATGGAAGCTGCTGGGTTGGCGGATGCGCTCCCTTCCCTGGTAATTCGAGGCATCTGCGACTATTCTGATTCGCATAAGAACAAGAAATGGCAAGGTTATGCTGCTGCAGTGGCTGCAGCCTATGCAAAAGAACTCCTTGGTGTGATATCTAAATGTTCAAGTTAGGTTGAAGCTTTTGGGGAGAGGTCAGATAGGGATTATATTCATAATATAGACCACAAATCCCGTGGCTGCACTTACTAGCGAAGTAGGAATGAGTTGACTGTGCATACAAATATTCTGTTGTAATATATACCCCTTTATTCAGTTAAACCCCTTTTCCGAAGAATTGCTTACATAATCCATCCCGTTCCGCCTCGGCTCACAACTCGGGCCAAGACACCACCCGCTAAACCCAAACAGGCATGGCGCCGACATTTCGCCGCATCCCGTCATCCTCGTGATATTTCCCGACGAAACTTTTGATATCAAATCAACCTCAAGGCTTCGTGCCGCGCCGTGTCAATCGCGATCTCTGCCTGTTCCCGGTCCGACGTTCCTTTTCCGTCGTTATATCATTATCTCATTGCCGTCCTTTTGAAACGTTCTTGGCATAGCGCGCTTTCATCCGTACAGCGAAGTTCTTTCCTTTCGGCTCAATTCCGCCGTCTCTTTTCCCCGCCCTCTTTGGACCGGCGTGGTGGCATTTCCGTTTGATACCGCCCTCATTTTCAGTTCTGCCACTGTTTTGACTTGCCGCACTTACGCTACGCATTGTATATACCTTTCTTTTGGAAGCCCGGACGGTTTAATCACCGGTAACCGACCCGCTACCTGACGAAACAACGGCCGGAGCGAAACCCCCGCTTGAAAACGTATCAGGTCGCATGGTAGTCAGACCACGCTATTTGATGAATTGATATCTAGTGTCGGGGGAGGAATTCAAGGAATTGTATATACTACGTGGGGAAAACGAGAAGTGAATCAATACGCCGAATATGCGCACCACGCTCCGCGCGCGGCACCAGGCCCTCCTCGCCGATTCGACCCTCTCCCAGCGGGCCCGGCTTCCTGTCTCTGGAGTAATTCCGCGTCAGGCATATGGATCCGTTTGTGCGGATTGCCGCAGTCGTATGAGGGTTTATGAGGGACGGAGGAGCCTACATTCTACCCCCCGCGCGTTGGGGGGGTCTGTGCCTTCGTTTTCTGAAAGAAGGACTGGAGAGGCAAGGATGCTGGGAGATGTGTCTCGATCTGGTGTGCAGGTTAGATCGATTACGAGTAGCAGTGCGTGTGCCGGTGCGGTTGTGGCGGAAGCACGGGTTGCGCCCGGCGCGAGCTTGGAAATGCATGGTCCCATGCAGGAGTATGACTCCCGGGTGCAGTCTGGGAGGCTGCGGGATGATGCTCATCAGAGAGGTAGGTAATTAATGCGTATACCTGTTTATGTTTATATATAAACTCCGCTGTATCTGTGTGAGGACCAAAGCGAAATTTTGTTAACACCTTTACTCCTATCTTTTAGATATCATTCAACATCTCCAAGATCTCCACGAGATGTTGCGCGCATACCAGGCACCCCAAGTAGTCCATCCAACTCTCGAGTCCCTCGCTCCACAGCCAAAGCCCTCCTTCCTCAGCTCTCTTTTCAACCGAGCTCCACGACCCGCGGAGTCGACACAGATTCCTGACAACCTCCCCAAGGGCCTGTACATGTTCGGCGACGTGGGCTGCGGGAAGACTATGCTGATGGATTTGTTCTTCGATACGCTGCCAGGCAACATTACCTCGAAGAAGAGAATTCATTTCCACAATTTCATGCAAGACGTGCATAAGAGATTGCATGTCATGAAGATGCGCCATGGGAATGAGTTCGATGCAGTCCCATTTGTCGCAGCTGACATTGCGGAGGCATCGAGTGTATTGTGCTTTGACGAATTTCAATGCACGGATGTGGCAGACGCAATGATCTTGAGGAGGTTTGTACCACCCCGTCCCCTTTCTCGTACCAGTGTATGTGTACACTTATGTTAACGCAACCTAGACTCCTTGAATCATTGATGTCCCACGGCGTCGTCCTCGTCACCACCTCCAACCGCCACCCAGATGACCTGTACAAAAACGGCATCCAGCGCGAATCTTTCATCCCCTGCATCCACCTGCTCAAAACGGCTCTGACCGTGCTAAACCTCGATTCCGCCACCGATTACCGGAAAATCCCCCGCCCCCCTTCTGGTGTTTACCACCACCCTCTGGGCCCACCCGCCAACAGCCACGCGAACAAATGGTTCGAGTATCTTGGCGACTTCGCCAATGACCCCCCTCATCCCGCCGTGCACCAGGTGTGGGGTCGTGACGTGCAAGTTCCGCTGGCCAGCGGGAAGGCGGCCAAGTTTACGTTCGACGAGCTGATCGGCAAGGCGACGGGAGCAGCCGATTATTTGGAACTCATGAGGACATACGAGGCGTTTATCATTACCGATGTGCCCGGGATGAACATTCGACAACGGGACCTGGCGAGGAGATTTATCACCTTTATTGATGCCGTTTATGAAAGTAGAGTATGCATCCCCTCCCCTCCATCTTTATAATGCCATTATATTTACCCGTCGCATGCTAACTTGATCAAAATCACAGGCAAAACTAGTCCTCACCACCGCCGTGCCCCTATCCAACCTCTTCCTCTCAGACGAGGAACTCCAAGAATCCATCTCCGACTCCAAATCCGACCCGAACAGCGACGAGCCTCCCGAAAACCTCCCGGACGCCATGCGCTCCCTCATGGACGACCTGGGCCTGTCCATGTCCGCGCTCAAGTCCAGCTCGATCTTCAGTGGCGATGAGGAGCGGTTCGCGTTTGCGCGGGCGCTATCGAGACTGGCGGAGATGGAGGGGAAGGAGTGGGTTGAGCGGGGATTGGGGATTGGGATGGATGTTAAGGCTGGGGAGGGGGAGAAGGTTGCTTGGAATAAGGCGAGGAGTCGATGGAGGGAGGATAGTCTGTAGATTGCTCTGGATGTAAAGGGGCGGATGGATGGATATAGATGAGATGGGTTTAGTTGGGTGGTTGTGGTTGTAGATGGATACCCCAATAGGTAAATAGGTGGATGAACGATTGGACTAGCATATATTTGATAGACTATTTTTAAGTTTCTTTGCTTTGAATGAAGATGGGGAACCCAGATTTTGTGCGTAATGAGATCAGGGACATAGAGACAGGAACAGGACAGTAACCCCCTAACTTAAATCACATTTAACCCCTTTCAACACCCCTTTCAACAACCCCTCAAAATCACCATCAAGTCACCTCTGTCATTCATGTACTCACAACAAGATGAAAACAAGCTAAACATTGGTATCAATAATAACATAACCACCAAAGAAAAACCAATTAAACTAAACCTTGGAATCACAAAAAGCACAAAATCATACACACATACATACACATCAAAAATCCCATCATTATAAACATAAAGCATCCAACACAAAAGAACATAAAAAAATACTCACAGACATCACAACAAAATCAATCACAACAAATATACAACCTCCCCCCTCCTTCTCAACTCAGCAAACCTACCTCCTCCAAAACGCCAACTTCCCAGCCTTCCTCTTAACATTCCACCCCGTCTCACTCGCAAAATCACTAATCTTCTCCCCTACACTCCTCCCCGACGACAGCCCAACCGAGCTCCCAGCCCCGCTACTCCCACTCCCACCACCACTACTACTGCCACCCGAACTCGAGAACCCACCATACCCATACCCCGTCCCCCCCGCCGCGGCAATCTTCAACCTCCACTCCGCAATCTTATGAACGATATTAATCACCGCGAAGGCCGAAGACCCCAGCGCCCGAAAGACCGCTAGCGCAGCAACACTCCACAGCACAAATGCCAAATAGCCGTTATTCCCAGCTGCATTGTGAGCGTAGGATTCCGACACGGCCATGGCGAGGATGGCGTTGGCGACGACCCAGACGGAGACCATGTACGTGCGCACGGCGCGGTAGTAGTCTTCTTGCATCTGTGCCTCGGAGAGCTCGGGGGGCGCGACTTCGAGTCTGTCACGGAGGTTGCGGAGAGCTTCGTCGTAGCCGCTGTCGATGTCGAGTTGTTCCGATGGCATTTCTAGTTCGACGGTTGACAAGCCGGTTGTGCGTGCGGCGCCTAGGTCGGTGTGGATGATGTTATCACCCTTGGTACCCCATGTGACGTCGTGGGTGTTGCAAAAGGCGTATACTTGGAGTGTGCAGATGTAACTGGGTAGTAGGGCGAAGTATTGCGCTGAGGAGGTGAACATGTGCCAGGGGTCCAGGTAGAGGAAGGACATGAGAAAGTATAGGCCGACGGTAGAGAGAGTTGAGACGATGATGTTTGTGAAGACATTGTTCCCCAGGCTTAGTGTTTCGTCCTTGGGCTTGTCGCTGAGTTTTAGCTGCGTGATGACCATATACAGGGCGGAGAAAGTTGTGTAGATCATTATTACGCCGTAGACAAGCATGCCGGAGAGGAACATTTTTTTGGCGCTGGTTGAAATGTTAGTTTTATGGGGATGCGGTGAAAAAAGGGAACAGGAAAGCGAAAGATGATACATACCCCTGTGGCCTATTTCCCATCGACAGAATAAATTGAAGGCAAATAAGCAGCACGCAGGCGTATCTCAATATTACAAATATGTATTTCCCAATATTATGTCCAAATGGGTCCATTTTGGGGTCTGCCAAGGCACCTGCAATGAAATAAAAGGTGATGTAAAAGTTCGCCTGTACAGTATCAAATATACTCGGTTAGACGTTTGCAGAGTGAAAGTTATAGCGAGTTCAGATGGGACTCCAACTTACCAGGGAGAAAAACGTAAACACCAGGCTAACAAACTGGTATATAAACTCAATATGCAGCAGGATCTTCCTTCCAATGGAATGGTCCGTGGCCCAAATTTGTCGGAAATGGATAAGAGAATATACAGCGGCAAAAAAGGCACCGTTAAGCCATCTCCGTCGTTGAGAGATAAACTCAGGTACAGTATCTGTTAAAAAAAAGGCACATTAGACCCACCTGGTTTCATAGGAGGACGGCAGAAACATACCAGGAACATCGGTTTCCCCAACAGCGCTCCTCACAAATTTCAACACCCACTTCTCCTCCCTCTTAGCCACCAGCTCCCAGCAAAGAATACGATCCTCGGCGAGATACATGTTGGCAGTAAAAACGTCCGCATTTTTCCCGTGAAGCATCTCGCCCTTGAAATACTGACTGAGGGGTCCATGTCCGGTACTGTCGTTCTGCAACGCATGGTAACGATACGCACTCAAAGCACCCGGGAGGACAGTAATATAACCAAACACGGATTCGAGAGGCTTATCTAGGATGTTGGACATTTTGTATTCGAAATTCTGAGATGCGACCAGAGGATTCAACAAGCCAAGCCAGCCCTTTCCTTTGCCAGCTTTGATTTCTCCCGCGGCCCCAGCGACATTAGAGTGTTGATCGAAGGCCTTCCAGAGGTGGTAGAGTGCTGTGGACTCAGGCTTCGTGCCGACATCGAGCAGAATACAAACGTTTGGAGTAAGAGCACGACCAAAAGCATTGAAAAACCATCGATGGGAATTGAGCTTCTTCTCGTTGCGTTCCTTGAGGCAAAAAATGATTTGGCAAGGGACGATACCCTTCTCAGCGCCTTTGAATTTTAAGTCAGGGTCAAGCGATACTTGGGACGTGTACTCGTAAACGTGCGCAGTGACTGGTTTCTGGTTGACAATGTTCTTCGCGATGCCGTCCTGGTAGACACCCATAGCGGCAAGAGCATTGAGCGTCCTTGGATGGACCTTTTGTCGCCCATCAGCAATAATACAGACAACGATTTTCTGCCAGCCATCTTTTCCCCAGGTTCGCGATTTCGCTCTGGAGCAGAAATGAGAGATATTTCGCATGATACCGTGCATCGTACGGGTAAAGTCAATCTCGTTCTCGTTGTACATGGTCACGCAAATGAATAACTCAGTTTCTCGCATCGTGCTTCCAATATTTTGCCGCAGTTTATATCCCTTGACTGTGAAATCGTCTGGGTCACAGGTAACAGCCGTATATCGCATGTGGGTGAACTCACGATCATCACGACGGGGGAGGAAGCTGTGCAAGATGGTTGGGATTTTACATTCGAGGATAAGCTCGCCGTTAATAAGCCGGACCTCTTTCTTCGTCATTAACGCCTTGCGCACGCCTCTACGTTCCTGACGCCCGGTCGGTGCGGGACCATAATGAACGTTGCCATCGACACTGCCTTCATCCTCATCGTCATCCAAGTCAATCTTGCTCATCGCGTCCTTCTCATCCGTTACGATGGTGGATTCAGTCATATATGAATTGTATGACTTGACGCTCGCTCGCGAGCTTCTTTTCGGATTCATCGTTCTTCCTCCGCCTCCAAATGGATCGTCGTCATCCCCTCCATCAGCAATGTCAATGCTTGTCTCACCACTCGTGGAGGCAGGCTTAGAGAATAGAGGCGCGGGTGGGAGAGGTCGTCGCGGGCTTCCCCCGTATCTAGAACTCGGAGTTCCCGGCCTGGGGCTCCCGTTGATGTCAGGGGGTTCGTAATTTACGCTCGATACGGATGCTGGAGCAGGTGGTCGTGACCATTCTGAACCACGGGACGGGGTCCAAGGTCTTGTTGGCGACTCTGATCGGGCTGGGAGATGAGGTATATCGGAGGCTGGGTCACCGGAGGGGAATATGTGGCTGGCTTGACCTAAACTTGATCCAGGTCGTGAAGGTGAAACGGAGGCCGTTGAGGCGGTATGTTGGTGAAGCGGGTGGTACCGATGTGGGGACGGTCGAACCATGGATATAGGGCTTCTATTGGGTTTAACGTCAGCTCCACTGTCCGATTTTGCTTTCTCGATGTTAGAAGATTGGGCCTTCAACTGTCGTTCCAGGGAAGATAGTGTAATTGTTTTGGTAAGACTATCCGGCCGCTTGGGTAGCAAATCAACTGGGGCTTTGGGTGAGGCAAGACGGAGTGGTTCAGGCATGAAATGAGAGTCCAGGGGTTTCCTGCGGCATATAGTTTTCACTCGATTCAGCTCAACCTTTTGAGGGGTGATTTCCTGCGGGGAGGGTTCATCTTTCCAAGTTACCCGCAGTTTTTTCCGATTGGGCTCTGGATTTGATGTATGCGGAATACCCTGATCCGAAACCAGTTGGACTGGAGGAACCACAGTTTTTGAAGGGGCGGCCACTGAACAAGTGGACAAATTCTTGTCGGTTTTGGGAGGCTCCCCAGGTGGGTTTGCCGTCGCAGGCCGTAACCTACCTTTATCCGGTGCAGAAGTAGAAGAGGGAGTAAAAGTAAAGGACGGAGCTTCAGCTCCTATGGCTACATACTGTCGACGCTGTGGCATATCCTGTTGCCTTCTAAATCGTCCTGCACTTCCCATATCATAACTATCGTCACCACCACTCCCTAAATCGCCTCCAGAAGGCAATAGCCTCATCGACGCGGGATTGGGGTTGGTTCGTACGCTCGTGGGGGCCGAGGCTGGCATATCGTCATTTTCGGAGAGGACGGAGGGTTCGCCGGGGTAGCCGTAGGAGGGGGGTTCTTCATCGTATGTTGGAGGTCCGGCCTGGCCATGCGATGGGGTGGAGGGGTCCATCACTCGCGGGGTGCGACGTAATTTTCTGGGCCTCTATTTGCAATAGTCAAGGGTGGACACAGAAACAAGATATCTCAAGTTGTCTCTAGTCTGGAAGGTCAAAATAGAATATTGGGGGGAGAAATCGTGACTCGAGATGATAGGTGTGTTCAGAATTTGTCAATGGTATCTTATCGTATCTCGTGGAAGGGTATATGGGTCGTAAAGAAGAAATGGCGGATGCGCCGGCTTTGCGAGTCCTAGTGACTGCGCGGACTGATATATTGCGGACTGCGTGGGAACCCGGAATAGAATCGCACCAAGGCCCGGCTCTCTCAAAGAGGTACTTTGGGAATCGCAACTCAAGAACTCAGAACCTCGAGCGGACGCGATGCGGGCGCGATGCTGCCGAGTATCCCAAGTCGCATCGAAAGCGAGGGGATGTAAACAGTCTGACCAATCGGTACAAATAGAGTGTAAAAGCCCTATGTTTTGAAGACGATGAATGGGAGAACGATGCAAACAACTGCGCCAGTGGACCAGAAATATACAGGTCCAATGGGAAACAGAAGGCGTGTGTAAAGAGGAGATAGGTGGCAGACGAGGTAAGACGGTGGAACGGAGAACGTCAGGATGGAGATCACGTGGCTCTGTTGGTAAACTGGCGTTGCTGCGGCAACCGCAAACCTGCAGCCAATAGGAGATGGGCGCTAGCAGTTTAGCGCGTTCTTGGCGCGTATGTCCCGCGGAGTGGATGCAAACACAGCAAACAGGCCCCACCTCGCCCCTTGTTGAGCCTCCTGATCAACTCTGGGTGGCTCCATATGCTTAATTTTATTTCAACCTCATGGTCTCGATCTATATCAACATCCTTCATTGCCTTAGAAACATCCGTTCGTCCTGCTCGCCGGTCTCCTCAAATGGATTAATCGAGCATTATAGCAACACTTGAACCTCTAATCAACATAGGTTGAAATAATCCACATTGACATGAACTTGAAACTACGATATACATTCATCCCCAACTCACACTATTCCCATCAACCCACACTCAATTAATTATGCACATACAAACCCCTCATAAGCACCTTCTCCTTAGCCCGCTGCCTGATTGACAATTCACTTTTTTTCGGCAGCTTACTCGTGCGAATCGCCCCCCTCTCGACAAGAAACCTCACAAGCTCCTCCTTATCCTCACCCTTACCCACCCTATCAAGCGGGCTGTTCCCATGGGAGTCTCGCTGGTTAATAAAGCATCCATGCTCCAAAAGCAGCTTAACCATCTCCACACTTCCCTGTTCCGCCGCGTAATGCAGCGGCGTGCAGCCATCATCATCCTCCATGGACACATCGATGTGGTCGGCGGGCTCTGGAGGGGGCATAGCCTGCGGCTCTAGCCTGTAGTCAATGAACTTCCTCTGTCTGCGGAGCAGCTTTGCGTTTTCAAGGATGAAAACTAGCATGGGGAGGTCATTGCGGACGACTGTTAGATGGATGACGGTGTGTCCTCGGTAGTATTCGCGGGCGCCCGCGCGGAATCCCGAGGTGAGAAAGTGGCGGATAACTTCCTTGTTCCCCATTTTCACGGCCCAATGGAAATTGTCCGTCGTCCACAGTCGGTCCCGCGATAGAAATAACTTGATCACATTCTCACTCTGATATGTCAACGCCATTCGAAAAATTACTTCGCCGGGGTGGGGGTTCCGCGGTTTCCACCACTTGAGATACCCGGCGTCCAAAACCACCTGGGCTAGACCTGGCGAATCGTACTTGATCGCGGCAGTCAATAAACACTCCTCATGGTCCCAATCCGACCATGCCGACAATACAAACTGGAACGCTTCCGCCGAAACCGAAGAGTTATCCTCCAATTCCACCCGTAACCGCCGCAGCAGGTCAATGCACGGAAGATGCGGGCTGGGTCGGATCTTCTTCTCCTTCTTATCGCAAACTTCGTGCTGTGGCCCAAACTCCCCCGATATTATCGCCACCCAATTCTCCAACGGACAATGAACCAGGTCGTTAAACCCGGCCTCCTGCCCCCTCCCCCCTCTTAACAACGCGACCACATCCTCATGGTCATTCCTCACCGCGACCTCCAACGGCGTATACCGGTCATGGCCATCAGGGATCCGCAAATCCTCAGCAACGGCACCATGCCGAAGCAACATCTCCACGACCCCCACATGCCCATAATACGCCGCAACATGCATGGGCGTTTTCTGAAAAGGCCGTTTCCCAGCCTTTATATGATTCACATTGATCAGCTCTTTCACAAGCGACTCAACCAACCACCCCACCAACCCATCCAACCCATACCTCACCGCCAAATAAACCGTCGGCCTAATTACCTTCCTCCACCTCGTCTCCCACACCCACCCGTCCATCCCCAACGCCTCATCCTCCCTCTCCCACCTCCTCACATACCACCTAATCAACCCCTCCTGCCCCCGCTCAAGCATAATCCGCATAGCGGGGCGGTAGCGGGGTAAGTTCCCGCGCAGCGCGTCTTCGGCGCAGAGGGCGCGCAGGTAGTGGGCGCGTGGGAGGCGGGAGGTGTAGTCTCGGACGACGGCGGTGAGGTAGGCGTTCCCGGTTAGTTTGAGGGGGAGGTAGTCGAGGGGGGGGAGGTGGGTGAGGATTATGAGGATGATTTCGGGGGGGAGGGTGGGGAGGGTGAGGGTGAGGGGGTTGGAGGGGTTGGGGGCGTTGGAGGGCATTATGTGGCTGGTTTGAGAGAGGAGTGGATGAGACGGGTTGAGTGTATATTTTAAAGGAAATGATATAAATAGTTAGGAGCTGTAGGGCTGGAGGGTGGGGAGGGGTGGGAGATTTATTTTGGGCTTGGAGTTCCAGGGACTTGGATGATAGTATTTAACTAACTGGTGATAGTTAGTTCCCATTTGATCAATACATAGTAACTAACCAACTGAGAGGTCCGTCACCCGTCGAGAGGTATCGTTGCTTATATTTTCATGAGCCCATCCCGATCCCCATCAGCGTCGGTGTCAGCGTGAAGCGAGGTCGGTGTCGGCGGCGTCTAGAAATGGATTAGCTCCTTAACTAACTTTACCCACCTGGGCACCCATTCAACCACCCAGGTACTACTACGGAGTACTAGTAACTAGTATTAGGCAGCCTATCTATATCTCACTGATCAAACAATCTCACCAATTATTAAGTAACTGGTTACTATTAATTTCCGTTAATTCTAATAAAATTATTTTTCTAACGGCTTATTTACTACTAGTACTATTTACTATGTATGTACATGTACATACAAGCCACATGCGCTTACTTCACTTACTCCCAGCTTATGCCCCCCTCCCCCCTATCATCCCACTCCCCCTTATTACCCCTATTATCTCTACTGCCCCCTACTGCCCCTACCACCTCTCTCCCCCCTATTATCTCCTCTACTCCTACCTATTAACTTCTCATAAGATTTTTAATAAGATATATATAAGGTTATATGAGATTACATTATACCTTATTCTGCTTCTTATTTACCTGTTTTTTATACTAATTAAAAGAGAGAGAGATAAATTAAAACTATAACTTATTATTACTACTCACTGATCTTCATATTATATATGGATAGTTCCAGGACACTCTGGACATTTTTCAAACTAAAAGCTACAAAACATAGAGAAGCTCATATGAATAAAAGCATAACATGAGTATATAGTTCATTTTGAGCCCTGGAAGATAACAGCCATGATTAGTCACAAGGAATACACATACCTAAGTATGTAGAAATAATATGAAGCATCATAATAAACTAACATGTCAATACATAGGGTATTCGGGAAAATTGGGTATGAGTTAAGCAAATACAACACCAGCGCAAAATAATACCGCTATTGATAGGGATCATAAAAAGGTAGCAAAACATAGAGTGGAGATGGGTGTGGAAACAAATTGCCTCCAATTTTGGCTATGACTTGCGAGACACTTTTCATTGACAATCAATTTGGTCCAAAGTCCTTTTACTCTTTCCCCTATTTCCTTTTTTTCCTGGAGGAGCTTTATGTGTAGTTATTATTATCTTTTTTTGAGGAAGTTCGTTTTCGGTTTATCCGGTTTCGTTTGACAAGAAGACTCGGAATAAAAAGGCGTTCCGGCATACGCATCGAGGATGGGATCAGTCAAGGCGGAGATGACAAGCAGAAACGAGGGAATAGTAGAGAATAAAGGTTAAACATGTCGGTACTGTGGATGCGTTCAAGTCCATCGTCGTTCAAGTTGTGTCCGCGGATCCTGAGTCTAGTCGTCGCTGAGCAGTGGCTGGCGCTCGCGGTCAGCTGCTTCTGCTGGCTGAGCAAGAGTCCTGTGGAAAAAGTCTCTATTTCTGTATTTGGCCACAGTGCTCGAAACGGAGGTCACAAAGAACACGCCAAAGATGACGAAGGCAAAGATCCACTGCAGCGAGATGATCTTGAGCGAGAACTGCTTGAGCGCCAGCGCTGAAGAATATTGTTAGCATGAGCAGCCTACTCCTTTCTGACAGCCAAGCAACTTACACAAAGTCAAGAGACTCAGCGAATAGCCATACGCATAATCGTTCCTGCGTGCGATATGGCTCTGTCCAAAGACGAACCAGACCCAAATGAAGACGTTGGCAACGATCCTCTTGGCCAAGTTGTCTCCTCCAACAGCAACGGCTCCATTCCAGAAGAGCGTCGATAAGGTCCATGCGTAAGGACCAGCAACTGCGGGAAGGTGGATAGATTGTGGCAGGTCCGGGTGTCTCCAATAAACAGCGCCCTGACTGATCAGATTCGCAATATCGATGATTTCAGCGCCCCAGAAATGGTTTCTGACCCATAGCAGGATAAATGCGAGGACGAAGAG
Organism: Onygenales sp. PD_10; assembly: GCA_032988465.1. NCBI lineage: Eukaryota > Fungi > Ascomycota > Eurotiomycetes > Onygenales > Onygenales sp. PD_10. The sequence continues at coordinate 77,728 of JANTQH010000101.1, forward strand.
GTTGTTGAGGATAAAGTAGCTGCCAACGCTCGCAGCGGCTGTCACCTTTACGGCGTCCGAAGAGAATAAATTGGCAATGTATCCAAGCTGGGAAAGCAGAAGGACGATCCTAGATGGGTTAGTATGGATATCAACTGCTGAAAGGGGCGAGTACTCACCAGAAAATGCCAGTCACGATAGTACTCTGGGAAAAGGGGGTTGGGTTCAACTTGGTCTGTTCCCACACTGTAGCCCCATTGGGCACATCATCTGGCCTATGGACCGAATAGTATATCCCGAACACGACGACCAGCAACCACGAGACAGGGGTCAGGACTCGATAGGCAGTGATGGCATTGTTGCTGTAGGACTCCCGTTTCGCAAAGGGATTGTCTGTTATAGCAAGGCATTAGTATAAGCACGGACAGGGACAGCAACGTGCAGGCCCGCTATATGGGAATTGATATCAACATACACCTGTGTATCCCGTCAGCCATGGTTTGATTGGTTGGTCGAGACGTCAAACAACTTGAAGCAACGAAAAACCGTCGAACAAGAACAAAACGTGCAGTCGACTAGAAGAGCGCAACGATCTCAGTCAAATAGCCAGCACCGCGAGGCGAGAACGAAAACAAGAAAGCAGCTTTCGGGGGGAGAAAACCACGATATATCGGGGGCTGGCTGGCGGCAAGGAGCGGATGACGCAAGAGCACAACGGCGGGCGGGTCACGACAAAAGCGAACCTTGGAAGCAAGCAGGTGATGCGGGCCAAGTTGCACAACGTCAACGTCAACGTCAACCAGAGACACGGCACAGGCTGGAGATGGGCAGACTACGGAGGACAGAGGAGGTGAAAAGGAGAGGAGAGGAGAAGAGACGAGAAGAGGATGGGAGGAGAGGAGAGAGAGACGGCAAGCAGGAGCGGCAGCGGGTTAACCGCCCAGCCGGAGTTACTTGGAACTATGTATCGATACCTCCTGCCCGCGTACCACGCACTGGCCTGGCAGGTTATTAACCACCCACTCAACCAAGATCCATGCTCTATCCAGTGGCGGGCAGTGACACATTCGCTCCCGCATGTCCCCTATCAACAACCTACTTGTAACCAAGATCCATCACTGCCAAAACCACCTCAAGGACCCTTTGTCCACCACCATGGGCCCGTGTCACCCCACCCAGCTAACTACCTACCGACTGGTCAGGTTACGGGCGGGAAAGACGATCACCCAACCCCGCTACCAGTGTCCCGAACTATGACATGATAGCAACAAAAACGAAAGAGACGAGAGGGGGACCTTAGCCGCCAACCTCCCCGACAATTAGTAACTAAAATAAACTTCTCCCAAGTACCGGTACAAAACACCTCCTCTCATTCCCGCTAAACCGCCTTGGGACGGGAGGGGGTCTCGTGGACCAGACGAGCAGCCAGTGGCAGTCAGGCCATCCATTCTGCCTGGTTTCGTCTGCAGGAAGATCCTAGGGTCTAAGATGGCGTCTGTGCTAGGGAACCTTGGAAGGCAGCGGCTGATCTGATTGACGGAGAGAACCTGCTCCCCTCCTCATCTATCTCCGGATAGTAGATACCCTGGGAAGACTGACTATATTTATCTTTCATATCTGACGTTGGGTGCGGGGGACGCAGCACAAGGCTTGGCATCGTCTCCTTCCCCGCAAAGAAAATCCTTGGAAAAACCTTGGAACACCGGCCCCGTGCGCCGCGCTAGGCCTGTTCCGGACTTGGCGTGTTCTTCGCCATCAATATTCTGAGCAGGGAGGGAAGGGAGGGTTTGAATACTAATCAAGGAAAGATGATGGCTTCGTTTAGCCGGTGGCATGGAAGCACGCAACGCGCTATCGCTGCGTCGTGATCATTGCAAAGGAGCGAGGCGTCCACGGAACGATTCTGGCCGTTCTGAAACCTGTGGTAACTCTGGATGCTGCGGGCGAGTACTATGCAGGCATAATTTGGTCATGGGCATATGTGCATGCATGCCAATGCATCCACCTGCACCTGCAGCCTAGACGTTTGGGGTTTAGCTCATGGTTCATGGGAATGCTGGCGGGGTGGAGCTGGATATAAATAAATGTATCACGACAAGTTCTGTAGCCCTCTTTTCCTAATCTGTGATTTCACTTTCATTGTAAGAAACCAAAAAAATAGAGGGAGCATGCCTATGCTCTCAGCTGCACAGGCACTGTGACGCATATTCGACTGAGTGGCTAGGATTATAGTTCATCCATGCGTATTCAACTCTATTTATTGCCCTGACTGTAAAAAGGGTGCCGGGTGCATGGGGGTATATCCACATACAGGCACCGGCTTCAAGTCTAGCCCTCCCTGTCTGTGTCTGTCTGCCACTTGTTTTCTATCCAATAGCCCAAAAAAGAGTACAATATATTCTATCAATGAAAAAGTCTCGGGGGATAGGATAGCCAGGGAGTAAGAATATGAAATCATCCGCTCCAAGGTAGCCTCTCACTCGCGTTGGGTTATTGCGTTGGGATGCATTTGTCTTGGTCTTTCGGCTAAGGATAGGGAGGAGGGGTTCGGAAGAATCCAAAGACTGTGATATGCACGTATTGACGCCACTATCCCGGCCGTGCGTCATTTTATCGTCAATCAATAAGAGGCGTTTAGGCGAATATTATGTCGTTACAAGCGTGGCGTAACCTGAACCGTGGAATCGGCATACCTCGTTCATGCAGCCTTCGCGTCTGTATGCTCGCTTAAATATCGGCGAATGCAAGTTCATAGGCCAACCCAAGGGTCATCTTTGCGTGTTGCAGCATGTGGTCAAAGCTTAGATGCTCGATCTTGTCCTGTTGGGTGTGGATCTTCTGGTTCGACAGTTCGAAGGTGGATTCGATCACAAAAGCAGATGGATACCCATAGCGGCTAGCTGAGGCATGATCCGAGCAAGCATAGCCACACTTCGTCAGGACAAAGGGGATATCGCAGTACTGTGATGAATCGTAATAATTAGCCAGTATCCCCAAGACCTGCTTGTTTAGCGACTTACCCCGGTAATGACCTTCTTAATAAACTCAGTCAGCCCCTCATCCACAAAATCTGTAATCACGCCAACAGACTCTGGCTCGCCAGCATCGAGTGTCCCCTGGGAGTATCCAGTCATGTCCTGTTGCAGCATTGCCTTGATATCCCTATTATCCTGCTTATACTTGGAGAACACAGCTTGAGAGCCAAGCAGACCGCCCTCCTCGGCAGAATACCAATGGAACTCAACGGTGTTGGTAGCATTCCCTTGGGCAATTGCTTCCGCTTGAAGCAAAACACGGAGGGCTTCGAGGATAGTCACGGTTCCACTTCCATCGTCGTCTGCACCAGGCGCAGCAAGAAGCGACGGCAGAAACAGATTGATGCTATCCTGGTGCGCACCAATGACGACAGTCTTGTTGCTCTTGCCAGGGATTGTGGCAATAATACTAAACTGGCCCCAAGGGTGGGCAAACTTTTCAACTCTGGCACCGGATTTGGCGGCTGGGGACTCGTCGATGGTCTTCTGGACCTGTTCGAGCAGCCAGGTCGCGGACTGGATGCCTGTCTCGGACTTATAGTACCTCGTGTGGAAAGAGGTGAATGTGGTGAGATGGTTGAACATGTTGTCTTTGGAGAGTTGTTCCGCTAACGGCTTGACTTCCTCTGGACGCGCGATGTCTGCAGGGAAGTTGGTAGCGCTTTTGGCGAAGAAGTTCGGGTGGGCACCCAGCTGTGCTTCAGTTTCCGCTGTGACATCGATGAAATTCAAGCCTTCCTAGAGTCGAAGTAAGAGAATAGCCAAAGAGATAAGCGGGCATTCTAACGAGGTTGAATAACGATTGGATTGTGCAGCAAGCAGAGCCTGACATACCCGTTTTAATTCCCACTTCTCGTCCTCCGTGACCCAGCGAGTATCCCCAGGGCCAAGCTCAACCAGGAACTTCTCAAGGTCCCCATCGACAATGTCTTCGTTCAAGGGGGCCTGGTCTGGGAGTCTTGCAAACGCGGTTGAAGCCGCGACACTCAGGGCCAACAGGCAGGGGAGCTTCATGTTGTATGGATGGATGCGAGCCTGCTGGTGGTCTGGAAAAGAAAGACGAAGGCGAGTGAATGGAAGAAATGCAGGATAGAAATACTGGCGACGCAATAGAGAAAGATTCCGGCTTCTACTGGGCTGAAGACTCCCAGCTGATGTTGATGTTGATGTTGATGCTGATGTTGTCGTGAAGCTGCGGAGGCCGGGAGAGAGTCCGCGATTAGTCAGCCGCTGATTGCCGATAAGCAGAGACACAGGCTAGGCCTAAAAGGGGAAGGCTCCCATCTGTCTCCCCGTTTGATCAAACAACATCAACATCGCTTCCAGTATTGATTCTTGAACAGACACAAGGCAGAGATTGAGCAGATGGATCGTCCATGATGCTGGCAATTATGTCGTTTCATGCATTTCTACACTCTGAGAATGCTAGGGCAAGAAAATGCTTGCCCTAGGAATCGCCTTCCGCCGTACACTGGCTATGAACATGTCGGTTATCAAGCGGCCAGTTCGGGATGGTTTCCCTCCTGCAAGATCATGCCTGGGCCCGTGGTCTCCCACACATTAACGCCGCAGTGTTTTGTTTCGCCAACTGGCTCCAATTTGCGGATTTGGTGTCGGACACGCCGCATGCTGCCAATGTTGTGGTGGGGTTGCTGAGCCTGTCCCTGCTCCTTCGGCTGCGCAGTTCGTATTTTTAACCGCATCTGGATTTCATGCTTGGCAAATTCGCGTGTTTCCCCTAATTCCTCAAACCTCCCAGGCGCTGGCCAGCTGGGCCATATTTCCCAGAGACTCTCTCAGCATCTTGCGCATTGCAACTTGCTTTGAATTTCCCTTTGCGCTGCCATTTTACTCCCCAGTCTCTCGATTGACACAATGACTATATTTTTACTTCTTCCGCTCTTCATCCATACGGTCCGAATCTATGCCCAGGAGAGCGTGTCAATCGACCAACAACAAGGCTACGGAAACCTGCGCGAATGCGCAGAGGACTGCTTCGCCTCGGGCATCAGCCCTGCCTGGGCTATTTCTAAAGAGCTGAGTTGCGATCCCCACGACCCAGTCAATAAATGCTTTTGTCGGGCGGATCTCCAGCCCCAGGCAGAGCGTTATGTTTCGTCCTGTGTGAGCTCCGCTTGCTCCAACACCATCGATGTCAGTAGTGCGGTGTCCGTATACACTGCGTACTGTGCTTCAGCTGGCTATACCCGCCCGAAAGAGACCCAAGTGTCGACCACTACAGGTGCGTTTACAGTCACCGTAGCCCTTGCAACGGTGACGGTGGAAAGAACTGTCGCTCCAGGAGCCGCCTTGCATTTGGCACCGGTACTCTCGATACCCGGGTACCTCGCTATCTGCATCCTCCTTGCCCCAATGCTAGGCGCGGCGTTGTTTACGCGAGTCCATTCTCTCTGACGGCGCTCTCGGGAGTCTCGTCCTTGCGTGGTTGCTTTCAACTCCATGTATGTAGCTTTCCATTTTCCCTCTTATCTCAGCCTTGCATTGCATGTGCATATTTGTGCTACAGTTAGTTTGTTTTTCACTTCTTCTATGATCCTCTATCAACTCATTCAGTCAGGTGTAGGATAATAAAGCGATTCCAATCTGACCTAGTACCATCTAGATTCCAACCCACCGTCGAACACAGACGTACCCAACGCGACCGAAACTGCCAGCCCAAACTCTCCCTCTAACCCATCCGATTCTTCGCCCTCTCGAACCGACCAAGGCGGCCAGCAAGAAACCCAAACTCCCCCTGCCACTCCTGCTGACGACGACAAAGACTCCGGCGGGAAGAAGCTTGGTGCTGGCGAAATAGTTGGTATTGTGGTGGGTGTTTGTTCGCTTCTGGTTGCGGTTATTACCTTGATTATCAATTGGAAGACGTTGAAGACGTCGTTGGCCAATCGTCGGAATAAACAGAGTTCGGTCCCTGTGGCTTATCCTGTGCAGGTGTATCCTGTTGAGCAGGACCGTCGGTGGTGAGAGTTATGAGAGTGATGATACGCGATGGACGTCATTTGGCGATATTTTCCTTTCTTTGCGGTTCCGGTACGCAGTACAGTGTGTTTGTACGGTAGAGCCTTGCTCCTGTTCTGTCGATACTCTTTTCGTTCCCGGCATTTTTTTATCTCCTTTTTCCCGACAATGACTTAATGTATTATATACCCAAATTCAACTTAAGCGGGAGGTATACTGCTTATCTTCCTGGAAATTGTCGCCGTAGAGCGACCAGTTTTCGCCTGTTATCCCCATGCCAGGAAGACTAGTACCCATCTGCAATTTTCCTCAGTGAACGGACTTTTCTTGGCCGGTGGAAGCGATGGGGTAAGTTATTGTGGTATGAAACAGACATTTCTCGATTCAAATATCCACGCATCCGTACCGCACACAAAACTTCATCCCAGTGTAATATGGCCTGCGATGCGACCTCAGCCATGACGTCTTCGGCCCTTTACCCCAATCCCTGCCCTAATTGTCCATGTTGATTGAGACTGCGTAATTTTGAGTCACCGTTGCCCATACCTCGGGCCGTCAATTTCTCCGACAATCCCTCGTATCAGATGACTCAGCCGGGCGGATGAGTCAGGAGCGGGCTGTGATTGGCCGGTGCGGCTGACAAAAATCGGAGACCGCGACTGCCCCTTGGATTGATCGCATCCCCTCGACCCCGACCTTCTTCTCCTTTAAAGACAGCTCCAGCAGCATTCTGCCACCGGGGACACCTACAGGACTTTTCATTTTCATCCGAAGCACTGTATCATTCGCAGCAATCGGGCCTTTGCTCTTGCGCACCTTACCCCCGTCCATCCGCCCCTTATCAACGCGAACCACCTCCTTATCTCCCGTCATGGCTATCCACCCAACACTCAATCCCGCAGGGACATTGACGCCCCAGCAGGCTCGGGATATCTCGACTTGGTCCCAGCAGACATCCCAATCGATCCACGTTGCAGCTACGGGCGGTGATGCGATTTCCACGGCCAGATTGCCTGGTACTTCCGTCTCCCTCGCCATTCCCCTTGACGACGAGCATCATCCAGCGGAAGGTCTGCCGTTGCGAGTGAGAACCGCTCCAAACGCTGAAACAATCCCCATTGCTTCGGCAACATACCGCCGCAGGGAACCGCTTCGTCGTGATAGCTTGAAGCGGCGGGACGCCCTGCTCAAGGGCAAAGAAGGGAGCCGGCGGAGACAGCGCTGGGAAAACGGTATGTAGATAGCAGCAGAAACTGAACCCTTGACTTCAAAAGAGGCATATAACCACCCAAGCGCCCCGTCTGTGACGTCCATGCCCCATAATTCCCACACCGCGTCTATCTCTTCTGCATCCACGCATTACACGCCGAGCTATTGTGGGGCTGACGAACTCCTTGCATGATCTCCAGACCGCCTTCTCAGCAACCCCTGGGTCCAGCCGCCCACCGCAAGTGACTGGCAAATCCAGCCAACTTACCAGCGCCAGACCGTTCCGTACTATTTGGCACCGTTGTGGGATTCTCACTTCGCCGCCAAGGAGCAGTCGAAGAGTACTAAGGGATCGCGTAAAAATGCGGATGATAGGGACAATGCCCAGTCCCATATTCCAAAGGAATTAAGGTTGAAGTTGAAACACGCACGTGCGGCCCGTGGGATGTTGCGGGATGTGGAAGAGGAGATCCGCCAGTTTGTCCAGAAGTATCATGAGAAGCAAGCTATGCTGCATGATGAGGGGTTAGCAGATGCTCCTACGGAGAAGCACAAAAGGAAGGACGATGAGAAAAAGCAGGATATGTCCAGCGATACTGATGACGATGAAATCGTATTTGTAGGCAGAAATGGCCAGATGCATGATTCGCCTAGCCGCAAGGAGCGGCTGAGGAAGTTTGATGCAGATATGGGCGTGGATAAGGAGAAGGAGGGGGAGAAGATGGTGTTTGAGAGCCTTGAGGAGGATCGATCTGCTGGCTTCGGGTTCGTCCGACATCTGCTCCATTTACACCTAACTTGGATTGTCTACTAACTGTGTATCCCCTCCAGCCGCTGGCTCGTGCACTCTCTGGCTTCCTACTATGGTCTTCGCACCTGGTCTGTCACTGTGGGTAATCCCGCGCGCCGTGAAGCATACGTCGGTATCAATCATCTCCCGCCGACTCATCACCGTCGGGGTTCTCGATCATCAAATCTACCTCACATGTCGACCGGTCACCATGTTCCCAAGGTCAAGCCGGGCGGCGGTCTCCCTCAGCCTCTGTGGTTGACCGTCTAAGGTTACCTTGGATCGTAAGAGTAGACATCTGTTGAAGCGAGGTTTGGTGCTTACTTTCTTCGAGACTGTTTTTTAAAATATTTTTACTTGAATGGGAGAGACTTTAGATTATGTATGTCTAAACCAGGATCCTGACATTACCCTTTTCACTCCCAGAAAAGGGGATATATTAGATATTTCAGGTTTATTTCATATAGAATGAGACTTTTGATTCTATTCATTTACCTTGTCCTTTTTTCAAAGACAGTAATTTTCCCGTCTTCCGTCCAGCATTTAACTCCTGTATGAGAGATCATACGTAGGGAGAGAGCCTCGTCAGTTTCCTTTTTTCTAAACTATATCACGATATGAATATATATCTTCATATGGGGTTCAAACTTCTCAATTGGCCTTTGTTCCTGACAAACTATCTTTCAAGTCCTGTTGATATCGGCTATAAAATTTCCTCCAACCAAGCCAACCCTAAACCAACCAACCTTAGCCCCACCACACAACTAACTACAAACCCCAACCCCCCAACTCCCCTCACTCACTCGCTCACTCACTCTTCGTCCCATTAAACAACTCATCACTAACCCCCATATTAACCCTATGCCTCTCCGTCCACTCATAAATCGCCTCACTATCGCGACACTGCGCGGGCACATCCCAAAACGCAAACGCCCCGCGCGCTTTCTCCCGCGCATCCATCGCGAGGAACTTCTGGCTGTATTGTTTGTGTCCGCTGTCGTCGAGGTATGTGTAGCTGCGGTTCCACCAGTAGACCATTGAGACGTCGCCGGCGCAGAGGATGCTTTGGCGCAGGAGGTCGAGGCAGTGGTCTGGGGGGGGGTTAGGATTTTGGGGTGTTATTGAAGGTGGTCACGGCAATCAAAGTGATGAGGAAAGGAGGAAAGGGGATGGGATGGGATGTTGGGGGGGTTGCGGGCATGGGTGCTTGCGGATGCGGAGGGGGATGGTGGTTGCGCCATTGTGAGTTGCTTGTTTGGTTTGCACGATAATCAACCAGGAGGAAAATTGTACCGGTAACAATCTAACAATGAAGGGGGATACAGAAAGAATGGGCGACTAGGGGGATTATACGGCTATACCAATCTCCCTCCGATGTTGAGGATGTCTGGAGGGCGGGTATATGCAGGGATAGGAAGAGAAGGAAACCGGCGGTGAGGAGGGAGGGCTGTCCGGACTCACTTTTGTGAAAATCGATATCCCCCTTTGTTTCGTTTGGATAAAATTTATCCGCATAGAACGACTTGCGGATTCGGTTCAGGCAGTGCAGTTGATGGAACATGCCGACGCCGTATATGAATTGGTCCTTTTCAACGAAGGATTCTATCGACTCCTTCAGCCTGCTGGCTTTGGAGCGCGGGAGTTGGATGACGCCATCCGTGGCTGGGATGAATTTTTAGTATTTTGTTCTCCCTATTCGAATGATAATGTTGCTGATACTCAGAAAGTAGGAATGGAGACTCACAGCCGAGTGTTTTGAGCCATGCCGCTTCCACCTCAGGAGTCGTTTCGGACTGGAAAATCTTCTCCGGCTTGAATACTTTATTGACATATCGAACGACATCATCTTCTAACAGCGGTGCTGCGAAAAGCGAATACAAAAGCATTCGTCATTCGTTAGTAACGCACCCTTTCAACTAACGGCTTCCAACCCAGGAACGAAGAGGATATACATACAGTACGGAGGCTCTAGTCCCTGTCCCTGTGGCATACATTGCTGTTTGGAAGCGGCGCTGACAGCCCACGCTGCAATCAGCACGATGGTGAGGAATATGTTGAGACTTGTCAGCGCTTTAGCTGATATCCTCCAGCTAGGCCTCTCCGTCCTTCCTGTCATCTTGCTCTCTCCGTCGCATAGCAATCCCTCCTCGTCGTCTTCGCCATCGTTCACCCTTTCGTAAACAGCCTCGAATTGTCCATCTTCAGTCTTCCTTTTAGGCATGTTGGGCGATCGTGATGCTCCTGCTACAAAATCCCCCGATTCAACATGCAAGTCAATAGGGGCACATGGGAAGCGGAGGGGAAATCAATATTTTCTTTTCTGTTTTTCCTGTCCCACCCCGCTCAAATATTTCTCCCTCTTATTTATCTCTGATATTGTCTTGTTTTGTATCAGGTTATGCGGCACGGGTATTCCTCACCACAAAGGAGTGCTGTCGCAAAAAGTCGGTGGCTACATAACTACACCGCATATGTATGCATGTTACACGTGCATATATGCACGAATGCAAAGAAAGGGGCGAAAAGAGCCGTTTTCGATCCGGCGCAGACGTGGCAATAATACCGTACCGGATTTATATAGCCAGACGGTTGGCTCTATGGGGACTTTCTTTTTTCTTCCGCTAAACGGCTACGGCCTGGCTCGGGAACCCGCAGGACATTTATACAAACATCTTACCTTGTCGACTGACGGAAAATAGTGTACAGTACTACCAGTGCAACTAATCACTTCCATTCTATCTCCGCTACGCTGTGAAATAGGATTTCCTCACGCAATATTACTGAGAATGGAAATTGAGGTAATTTCCTGGGCTGTGCAACTAGGTCTATGGCGTCTTGCTCGCGCAACCCTCATCGACCACCTCTTCCATTTACGTCGCGTAAGACAAGCGCCGTGAAGCAGGACATCGATCGAACAACTCGAACTGCCCCTGAAGATCACACGGATGTCGTCGGGGACTCTACAAACGATTAGGGGTTGTTTCTCTGCTCCCCATATTATTTATATGGACGTGTTCCGCTGCTTTCTTCAGAGAGGATGATATTTCCCCTTCCAACGGCAGTTGTTAATGTCAAGCTAGACTTGCTCGTCGCTCTTTTTACATAAACTACAATATCGTTCCTTACCTTCTCGGACATATCAAACTGTCGCTACAACTATATATCTCACTACCTTCCTATCTATAGTGGGCTATAATCAACAAACACCATGCACCTCACCCACCCCCTCACCACCCTCCTCATCGGCCTAGCCGCCGCCACGCCCATCGCAGGCGCCCCTATGAGCCCTCAGCCTGCCACTGTGGACGTAGCAAAGCGTTTGCCCGGCATGCTTGGCGAAAATCTGGCCAGCGCCCCCGCCGAAGCGCTCATCAACAAACGCCTTGCAAATAACATGCTCAACCATGCACAGAAGGACCGCAACACCGATAGCGACGAGAACGACAAGAGCAGCAATCGTGGTACCGTTGGAAGCATGTCCGGCGGACCACCTATCAAACAACGGAATCAGATTGTCTCGGCCGATGTTGGTGTTGACGGCAATTCACTGGGTGTCGATCTCCGACGGAGTCTGGGTGCCACTGCCGATTTCAACGATGGTATTAGCGGTGAAATCGGCACCGGGATCGAACGACGTGCGCTGCTGGGTGGGTTGCTCGGTCCTGGGAATAAGGATAAAGGAAAGGATGGGAAGACAAGTGCAGGCTTACTCGGCGATATCCTTGGCCGTCGTGGCGGCGCGGATGCAATGTGGGCCTCAAAGGATGAGGCTGATACTGATGCTGCTCCTGTTCCAAAGGTCGAGAAGAGGATTGACGGACAGGTGATTGGGAGTTTGGTTGGCACTGTGACGAAAACTGCTGGGGGTGTGCTTAATGGACGCGGGGTTGCTGATGCGCAATGGGCTGCAAAGGATGAGGCAGATGCTGCTCCTGCTCCTCTTCCCAAGGCTGAGAAGAGACTTGTCGGGGAGTTGGTGAATGGGGTTCTTGGGGCGGTTACCGGGCAGGGAGGAACGGTTGGTGGACGCAGCATTGGTAATGGGCAGTTGGCGGGCGATGTTGAGAACGTGGTTTTTGCTAATGGGGCGAAGAAGAGGTTTGTGCCGGAATTACTTGGGAGTGCTCTCGGAGGGGACGGAAAGAAGGGGCAGGAAAAGGGGGAAAAGGGTGGCGAGGGCGAGAAGGGCGAGGGTGAGGAGAAAAAGGAGAGGTTAGGCCTTAACGAGAAGCTCGATAAGTATATTGCCAAGCAGGTTGAGAAGGAACTGAATGGCGGGTCGAAGTAAGGTATGGGATGGGGTTGCGTTGCAAGGGGTTAATGTGTCAGGTATAATAACTAACTGGTGTAGCTGAAATTCGGAATTAATATCTAGTCTATTTTGTTTCCTTGATGTTATAATAATTCTTCTAGTTATTTATTTCCCCTTGTCTTTAGATAGGTTATTTTTAATGCTCTATAATCATGGTGTTTCTAATTCTAAGCATACCACTATCCTTGCGATGAAGCTGCTCGCTTTCGATCGTCACCATCTCCTTTGTCTAATGTCCAATTCTCGATCCAGTGTAACGCGTCATGTACATGTACATGATAACTCCGGATTCGGAATTTATTTATCCCCCGAATCTCGATTGTCAGGACATGGTCATATCCTAAACAAATGAATATACTAGGTATGACCAATGTATATCTTGACATGACTTTATCCTCCCTGCAGCGTGCGGAAGTCAGTGGCCTGTTTACGAATATAGATCACTGAGGGTAAAAACGGATTGATCTATATGCGGACTTATTTTAATGGCGTATGGAGATTCGTTGTTTTGGTCGGATGGTGCTGGGATGTATGGCAGTTGTCTTCACATAATTTAGGGATGATAATATTGTGCAAATATGTAACACCCTATGTAACAGGGTTCATCGTAGATTGGCAGCTATTGCAGATAACAGATGAAGAATATTTTAACCCCTCTGTCCCTGTTCCACCATGTGGTAACGCTCCCGTACACCAGCGACATCGAGTATGTTATTGGTCAGTACACTCTCATACGAGTTTCCAGGGTACTATTATATAAGTTGCAAGGTGCATCATGAAGGAATAATGGCTATGCATGGCAAATTGCGAACCCGCAGGACTGCCAGAATAGGAACAAATCTTCTTGCCACTCGGCTGATTGCATCGACAGCGTGAGAGAGTAACAACATCCTAGTCATATCCACCTGGGCATGTGTGTAACTTTGTATGAATATGTACCGCTTCCGTGTGCTTTTACATTCCCCATGCATTCCACAGATCACAAAATATGCCTCACTTTCCCGTCTCCTTATCCTCCTCCACCTCCACCTGCTGTGATGCCGCAAATATATCAACCTCCGTCGTCGCAAACTTCCTTGCTGACACCCCATTTGCAAATAAAACATCTAACTCGCCATACGTCCGTCCCTTCGCCTCCGGCAGGCGGAAATACGCCCATGCGAGCGTGCACACACACGTGGCGGCCCAGAAATATGCCGTCTTTCCTGACAGGTTCCACTCTGTGGGGTTCATAAAGTATGACTCGAGCACCTGGGAGACAATGTTGGTGAGCTGATAGGCTACTCGGGCGAGTGAGACGGTAAGCGCACGAAGGCGTATCGAGGATGTTTCCGATATGATCGCGTAGGTTAGTGGGCCGACTGTCAGCGAGTAGACAAATAACCAGAATATACAGAAGCCCGACTGTGCCCAGAGAGAACTAGGTGTGCTGGATCCCGCATTCGCGGAGCCAATGACTAGTAACGCGACGAACAGAATGGCTTGTCCGGCAAGGTACAGGGTTCGCCTGCCGAAGTATGTAATTAGCCACCAGGAGAGCATCGTACCGACGAATGCAATCGAGGTTCCGCCGATATTGAGCTGATAAGCTCTGTCCTCGCTCATGCCTGCCGTGACGAAGAAGTAGGAGGGTGAGTAGGCGAATGTGCTACCCGATAGGATCTGTCCAGCGAATGCGAGACAGCAGATTTCCGTCCGACGGAGGTCGACGCCCCGGAAGCAGTCAATGTATCTGGTTCCTGCCTCTAGTTCCGCTTCGAGTTTTATCGTATGCACCATCATGGATAATTGGCTGTTAATCTGTTCGGTAGACTTATTCCAGCCTAGCCGGTTGATAGAGCGCCTTGCATCGTCCAGCCGATCTTTCCGTGCGAGATACCAGGGACTTTCAGGTGCGAAGTAGATTGCAAGTATGAGTGGGGTAGGCCAGAGCCATTGCAGGGCGAATGGGATTCGATAGGCCCATTCGTCGGGTCGGTCAACGAGCGCGTAGAGTACACCGGCGGCAATTAGTTGGCCAATGGCCCAGCACATGTTGACATACATAGTCAAATAACCGCGCAGATTTGTTGGACAGACTTCGGAAGCATAGGCAGGACCAATCGTAGCGAACACACCCCATGCTAGACCGCAGAGTATCTGGCCGACAAGGAGCACTCCAGCGTCTTTGGCAAAGAATACGACGAAGATGAAGGCGTTAAGAAATACCATGCCACCGATCATGACCCATCGGTATCCAAACTTGGTGACCATATAGCCATTTATAAAACCACCTTGTTGTTTATAATTAGTTCACAAAAGTTCCAAACGAAAAAAGATAGAAGGATAGGGTATTAAGATACCAAATATTGCACCAACGGTACTAGCCATGGAAAGACCGGTTTGCCACGGGCCAGAAACCTGCCATCCTAGTTCCCCGCCGAAATCCTGGCCATACTTCTTTCGAAACTCGGGATAGCCCATGAAATTCGGTACGAGAAGTGTATCGTAGCCTTCCATCACAATTGACAGAGAAATGACCATCGACCAGAACACGGCCTTGCGGTTTGCCCCAAGTGCTTGGAAAAAGGTTTGAGCGTGTTCCTCATCAGTCGCATTCTTTGCCTCGACGATGGCACCGTGTCCGAGGGTATCCTCGAGATGGTGGGCGGCCACCTTCTCGAGTCCGCTGTTCTTTGCAGCCATGGCGGATGGTATCGCCACAATTCGAGCGGGTTGTGAAAGTGTTGGAGGGGGCGTAGAAGGCATGGTGCATCCGAGGTTGGGAGGCAGCCTATATATCACGACTTCGCCATTACACGCTCCTCCGACTGCCCCCAGAGCCTAGGCATTTTGGTGGGGGACCAGAGGTGCTTTTTATCCCGGATCCCCGTGGGTGGGGAGATGCTAGCAGGGGACATATCGACTCTCGGGTATTGGGGAGAGAGCTCAGGCCCATGACTCCATGGCACGATGGCAACTGGCATCCTTTCGCCTTCGGTGTAGTAGAAGGCGAACGAAGTGGTCGTCGGCTGGTTAGCGCCTCGGTATTCTGCTGACAACAAAAATGGGGAAAATATCCACCTATCAGAGGTCGCAGTAGACCCCTGAAGGAACAATGGAGCACCCTTGGACCTTGGTGACAGTCGAGGAGAAACAACCTTCGAAGCTTCCACTCACAGCTCTCCTTTGAATGGAGGAGTGAGGCCGATGGGTAGCATTCACCACAGCATTCCCGCTAGGTTCGTCCCCCACATGAACTACAGCTTGGGCTAGGTTCGTCGGGCCCAAGTCCGTTCATCCATGGGGGCCGCGTTTGTAAAAGCTCCGGTCCGAAAATCGTAAGGTCAAAGACGTTGGAAGGTTTGATCTGGTCATTAGTCCTATTGGTTGGCTGGTCGTAGCGTGGTGGGATGACACTCCAGCAAGGTCTATAGAAAAGTTATCGCCCAGCAGCAGCCGGCCCCAGCTCAAGATTCCAGTTTGCTTGAGTTTTTGTTTTGAAGCTGTCAGGCTTCAAAGAGGAGATCTGCCCACCCAGACTGGATTGCAGGGACTTGAACCCTCCACTGCTCCTCTTCTTTAAGACACCTTATCAATGCCTATATGACTAGGAGGCCTGGTCCTTGACATGGAGGGTGTAAAGGCTTCTTTCTCATAAGGGATGAAGCCTTACTCCCACCTGCCCTATTGTATAAGCCAGATGCTTTCTATCCCCCAGGGGGGTTACCATCATTACTCATCTGTCAAGGCCTCTTTCAGTGACCACACTCTCACTCATCCCCTCATAATCTTAGAATTCAGGCTTCACCAGGCATTTCAGTCCCCTTCTGAGGTAGATATGTCTAGAGTCTTGTCCCTACTTCTTTTTAAATAAGGAAGCCTTCCTCTCCTTATCCTCATACAACCTGCTAATACACTAATACCTTTCAGTTATTATATGTCTTTCAAGAATTGTTCAGTAATGCATTCTAATAGCTTCCACATCTCATAGCCTTTCTGGCTTCTCCCAGGAGAAAGACAGGTAAGTCTTTCACAGGCATTAAATCACCAGAGAGTATATACATCATCATTACTCTCTTTCAGGTGCTATCAGTAGTCTTGAGTATAATATAAATATTACTATTACTTCATTCATGAATTTTGAGATTAGAAGTGATACTATAGCATCTAGCTTTCACCAGACATCTTATATCTCTCTCTAAATGTCTATTACTATAGTACAATCCATTCAGATATACTTCCTATTAAAGAGGACATTATATATGAGACATCTTTATAGATGAGATTCAATCCAGTTCAGATCTATACCCATGCAAACTTTTTAATAAAGGAGTTTTTAGATTAAATCTCTATATTTTGATGTCCTTAGAAGTTTCCTTACTCTAACTTATATCTAGACTAAGGTTATTATACTATCTGTAAGGTGCTTATAAGTAGTCATCAGGCCTGATGTTAGATTCTTAAACTGTATACCTTGCAGTTTCCTACTCAGTATAATATTATATGCTTTATTGAATAAGACACCCTTCAGGCTAGAACCTTCAATAAAATACTCTTACTATAACTTAGAGATTAATGTGCTATAATTTCTATTATTCTCTAGCACATCTCTCTACTCTTATGATAATATTAAGTATAGGATATTCATTATTAATATCATAGAATTCCTTGAAAGGCTCTCTATATAGAGGAAAATCCTCTTGACTAAGTCTCAGATATTATTCATCTGCTGAGCCTCTATCTCTCATATCTCATACCATATTTTTGACATCCACTGCTGAGTACTACTCTCACTGATAGAGCCAATCAATGGGTGAAAGAACAGTAATATATTTAAAACCTCTCTTACTATTTCTAAGGCTTTAAGAGTCATCAATCTCTCTGTATAATAGCTCTTAATTAGCTTCTTCTACTATACTTAGGCCCATTGAAGTTCCTGAGGCATAGCATATCTACTAGAAAGTCATTAAACTCACAGATTAAAGATTATAGCAGGGTCTATTACATTTCTGCTGTCAGCTGCAGCAATAATGATCTCATTCACTAGGAAGATCCAGAATTAACCTAGGTAGCCTCTTACTCAGATTACTATTACTACTACTGATGCATTTAGAATAGTCTCTATATCTATACAGTTTAAATCCTCATGCTTTATCTTCAGGCAAGCCTGATTATTACTTATAGGGCTACTGAAATGTTCATCTCATACCATCTGATAGTATTATTTCTTCAAGCCTTTCTTTAGTGCATATAGGACCTCTATAAATCTGGCAGCATAGTAAATAAGAAATATAATGACAGAATTAACTATTAGTACTTTTTTTTTAATAGAGAGATGGAACTTCAACCATTTATCTGCTCTCTCTCAAGCCTTATTAACTATTTCTTTCTAAAAAAGCATAAGATATTCCATGTCATTCAGATCAATTAATATGCTCAGATGTAAGTATCTATTCTCTAAAAAACCTATAATTTGTACTCTAGAGACTGATAGATCAGCCTGTTTCAGTAATAGATATAACTTATCCCAGTTGATCCAGACACCTAAAGTCTTCCTATAGATGCCTAGAATTTCAATGGTGCAGTCTGCTTCTACCTAGTTATACAGAATAATTATCATATCATTTACATATATTATACTTATAATGGCATCCTATTCAGACTTCACCCTCTATATATCAGAGTTCTGTAGACATCTTACCAGGAACTCTATCACTAGTATAAAGAGTAAACAACTTAGAGGATTACTCTGACAGACTTCACTCTATATTAGAACCCTGCCTTCTAAATAGCTATTTATATACAGCTTCATATAGAAACTAACATATAGAATCTATATAAACTTAATAAACTTACTTAGTAGTCCCACATGTCTCATCATCCTCCAGAGGAAGTCATAGCTGACATAGTTATAGGCTTTCTTCTGGTCTAGAAATAGTATATTAAGTGATTTCTATATTTATCTAGATCTAGCTAGGTATATCTGCATAGTCCTGATGTTATCATCAATTAGTCTTCCTAATAGAAAGGCTATTTGATGAAGTTTTAATACTGTGTATAATACTCCCATTAGTCTCATCATTATTATAGATGTTATGATCTTATAGTTCATACTCACTAAGATTATAAGCCTATAGAACTTCAGGTCCCCAGAGTCCCCTTTATTTTTAAATATTATGAAGATTATCTTTATACTTCATTCATCTAGCACTTAGCCCTCCATCAGAATTCTATTAAATAGAGCCTTCAGAACAGTGATAATTCTTAGTATAATGCTCAATGCTATCTAATGTATCAGCATTATCTTATAGAATTTATTGGTAAGGCTATCCTCTCCAGGTAACTTTCTCAGAGCCACTCTTTTTATTGAGGATAGAATTTCTTCCTTTGAAATCTCTTGCATTAAAGATACTACTTACTCTCATATTACCCTTACTATTATATACTATAATAGAGTATTAGTACATCAGCAAAATCTTTTTGCTGCATGTGAAGCACATGGTGGCACAAGCATGCTCATGCAGTTTTAGCAGGCATAGTAATTTAGAATTTAATCCTACTCAGAGCATGCAGGAGCCACCACATGCAGCCAGTCCCTTACATGTGCCTGCAGTATAATAATAACACTAATAGTATTAATCATGCAAATATTCCCAATCATGTCAACATTAATGGAGATATCACTACTACTAATAATATTAATTATACTAAGATTAGTAGAGGTATCTTCATCATCACTCACATTAGTTATACTAATATTAGCCAGTATATCCCTATCATCATTCATATCAATTTCAGTAGAGATATCCCTCTCATCACTTAATATTAGTTATACTAATATTAGTCTGTGTGTCCTTACTCCCATCTACATTAATATTATCAGAGGTGTCCTCATTGCCACTCATATTAGTCACATTAATATTAGCATGTGTGTCTCTGCCCCTATTTATATCAATATTGTTGAAGGTGTCTCCATCACTACTCATATTAGCCACACTAATATTAGCATGTGTGTCCCTGCTCCTATCTACATTAATATTAGTAGAGATATCCCCATCACCACTCATATTAGCTATACTAATATTAGCCAGTGTGTCCCTGCCCCTATCCATATTAATATTATTAGAGGTATCCCTATTACTACTCACATCAGCTACACTAATATTAGCCAGTGTGTTCCTACCCTTATTCACATTAATATTAGCAATGGGATCAGCAATACTCTATGCCCTATTATTAATAATATTATCTTTACTGACACTGTCATCTATCACACATTGATTATATTAGTTATTATTATTAGTAAATTCAGCAAAAGTACTATTTATCTATAATGTATAGAAACTATAAACAGTAAAAAATAAAATCAAGATAGATTAATAATCATTGAATGAATAGTACTAGATATTATTTAAAATGAGTAGTTATAGTGATGAAGGGGAGAAATAGAAGAAGAAGTAAGAAAATTAAGAATGTAGATATTAAGTATAAATAAGAGTTATAGAGGAGCTATTAATAAATAACATCACAGTCTTACTGAGAGAAATATTAGGAGAAGAGACCTCTCAGCAATAAGTATGTACTGTAGTAAGAGATAGTTCCATATAATAAAGATGATTAAATATCAAAAAACTGTGATGATCTACACTTCTTTCATCATAGGTGCTAATAAGATTACTAGTAGAGTATTAGTAACTATAGAGATAGACTTTAAGCTATATATAGCTAGTCTGCAAAAGAATCAATATGCTATTATCTTAGAAGTAGAGTTAGATCCCAAGCAAACAAGAAAGAGTATAGAGAATATATAAAGACATATTAATTACTCTGCACTTTTCTATTCATTATCTGTCAGCTCAGACAAATCAAGATCTTTCATTATATTAGTATTTAGATCAGTAATAATCTCATTCATTGTAGTATCTCTATTACCCTTCTGGAATTCAGAAAGATTTTAAACTCATTTTCAAATAATATATTCTAGTATATCTCTTTGCTTATCACACATTTCCCCCTATATAGCTGTTAAATCCTTGAATTTTCCTAATTGTAAATATTAGTAATAAAGATCTAATTCCATGTAATCACAAAGTCTAATTCTTATATAAGATTAAAGCTCTATCAAATTTTAATCCTGTATTCCCAGACTGATCAATTATTTGTCCAAGATTCCTGATCACAAAGTACACCAAATTGGCTGTGATAAAGATAGGAAGGATGATAGTAGGCTTCTATTTAGAGTACCTAAAGAACTTTCATGTGAGTAAATTACTTGCTAAGCTATGCTGGCCTTAACCATAGAAAAGCTTTATAAATATCTGAAGAACATTATTAGAAAGTCATCATGTATCATATTTTAAATTCTGTGAAGTCAGTCAATAAAGATTAAAAATAATAGAAAATAGAGCTTATCTTATTCTTATCACAAATATCATCTGAGCATAAATAAAGATAGTTCTTTAGAAGCTTCATTTATATCTTTTCCTGTAGATTTACTTCCTTTAAGTATCTACCACTAAATACATCATTAATATATGCTTTGACTGTCATTGTATGATGATGTCAAACTGAAGTGATATATTTAAAAACCTACTAGTGTTATATCAGCATTAAAGTATTAGCATGTAAATAATATACTTAGAGAAACTATCATTCATACCTCTCAACAGTTAGATTGCTTTATTAGCTGATTTTTAGAATTAATCATATCTTTTATTCAATTTTATTACTTAATTAACTTCTCATGTTATATCTTTCATACCTTCTTTATTAATTTCAACACTAGGGGCTTCTTTTCTTCTAGCTAAGATATCCACTGTGATAGTAGGATTTCATAGCTAGAGTACAGTCTTTTAGCACATAAGACCCTAACATCATCAAGAAGGATATAATTATTATCTTATATTTTACTTCTATCTGATCTTCACTTTAATTTAGCTCATGCAAGACACCCTTCACCCTTCTCAGTCACATTGTGTTTAATTACATCAGATGTGGTAAGGAAAGTTTAACAGCTACTAATAGAGCCTAAGAAAATCTGATCATTATAGAAACCCAAGAAAGAGCTTTTAGTCAAAAGAGATAATCTTTGACACAGCAGTGGTGTAGGGTTCTAACTCAAACAATCAGTTGATTTCAATACTAACACTATAAAATGTAAGTAGACTCATGCTAATACTAATGGATGAAATCATCTTATAACAGTATTAATATTAATAGGTACAACATGATAAAGAGAATAACTCACCAGGCCTAGCTCAATTCATCTTTACTTATTTAGGAGAAGGTAAGACTCATCTTCCACATTTATATCACTATTAACTCCCTTTAAATCATCATCCTTACTTATATTATCATCATCAGGATAATCATTAATAATAGGCTTCCACCTATACTTTAGTCCATTTCTGCCAGGCTGTGCTGTAGGCTTAATTCCAAACCATCTTATCAGTACAGGCTTTAAATTTGAATATCAAAATTATATGCTATCTGAATCAATCTATCTTTAACTACTAACTTGTAGAACTCATCTCAAGCTGTGTGTTAACTAATCCTGATCTTCACAGCTTCTTCAGATGTTGATTTCAAAAGCTTTAAAGAAAAAGAGAAGACTTCAGAGATAAGAAGTGCACCAATTCAGCAGACAGTGAGGTAGAATCCAATATAATTAGAGGTAAGAAAAGAATGGAGTAAGGTAATCTTTAAGTAGTAAAATATAGAAGTAAGAGAATAACTATTAGCAACTAACTGATGAGAGTCAAGTCAGCACATAGCAGGTATTTTATCAAAACAAGATGCATCAATAAAAACTAGTATTATTATAATAAAAACAGTTAGTATACAGCCATCTGAAGCAGGAATGTGATAGAAAGGGGGGAATCACTAAAGATAGATATAATTAGTATAATCTTTTCTTAAAGTAATATTTTCTTCTGAAAAATAATAAGAATAGTGTCAATCATAATTCATTTTAATCTATTAGATCCCACAGTTCAGCACCATCAGCACTGGTAGCTAAAGTTTACCTATAATTAATCTCTTCCTTTACAATTAATCTCATACTAGCACTGGCTGGGCTCTATAGCTATATATAAGTCATCTTCTTCCCAAGCAATCTATATTAGTAGTAGCCTGGCTATTAATTGATCATCTATTTATATGTTCATTTGTTTATTGCATTCACATTCACATTTATTCATTCTGGACATTACTGACAGGGAAAACCACTGTAGGTAGAGATAGAGGTTGAAAGTTAGCATAAGAATCATAGCATCAGATAATAATAGTATAGCAGACTATCTCCTCATCTACATACTAGTAAATTTTAGCATATCTATTCTGCTGCCAATAAAAAGGCTTGAATACTTAAACATGGGTTTAATCCAGACCATCAAAAAAAGATGCTAAAATTTACTTGTGCACAGACAAGAAGATAAGCACTAATCTCTCAAATGAAGTAGGAAAGAGGTGTATACATCTAGTAGTATGGAATAAAATAGCAGCAGATAATATTAAAGAAATAGATCATAGTAGAGCTAATATTAGCACAGTTAATATAAGTAGCAATGTAAACATCTGAGCCACTAACATTGATGTGAATGGGGATAGGGATACACCACCTAATATTAATGTAACTCAATATAAGTAGTGGTAATAGAGACACACCAGCCAACATTGATGCAGCTAATACAAGTAGCCAAGGAGATATCTCCACTAATATTAATAGGGAGAGTGGTATGGACACACCAGCAAATATTAGCATAGCTCAATATGAGTGTCAATGGGGATACCTCTACTAATATTGATGTAGAGGGTGGCAAATAACACAGTCATATAAATCAAATAGAGGAATAAAGGATAAAGACATAAAGACAGGCAAAAGAAAAGCTAAAGTAATAAAGAAGTAACATTCTAAGACCACTGGCTAATTCCACCCTTTAAAAAAATGAAAAACTAGCACTCAAAATCAACCCAGCCATACATATAAAGTAGAAGGAAAAGAGACAGTAAAAAGCCTAGGTAGAGAGCTAGATCTACTTCTTAAAACTAAGTATTTAAAAATAAAGCTAATAAAATCAATCAAAAGAGATAAAGTAAGGTTCATTCAGATTTTAAAGCCTCTAAAACTACCCTCTAAGGAAGGAGATCATCTAACCCTTCACTCAATCAATAATGATGGGGTTGTCAGGTATAGACCTAGACTAGTCACTAACATGAAAGGCAGGAGGCAGGGAAGGGCCTAGAGGGGAAGTCTGAGACATATTATTTCAGTATATATTCTATATAATGTATTAGTAGCAATTATTTTATAAGTAGTTTCCACAACACCCCCTAAAATGACTAGGGATTTAAATATAGATAGGAAATAGTTAATAGCATACTCAGCAGGCATGATAGAGGAAATTAATTCATCACACATCAGATCATTATTCATGGGATTGAACTAATAGTGCATTCATATAGAAGTATTTAGAATGAATAAAGTTAGTAGGTTTAATAACATTCTATATGTATATCACATTTCTCCCAGGTCAGACTAGTAGTACCTGAGTATTAGAGTGAGAATTATGATAGAAGCATGCCAGCTCCTGGCCAGCAACAGGCAGTATTTAATGCTAGTTAGTAGGTAACTCATATACTAACCTATATATCATGTTAGTCTTACTACTCCTCTATTTCATGATGTCAAAGTTTTATACATACATCTTTTGTATTGAATGTAATATTAGAGGAGGAAGGTGACAGGATTTTCTTTTCAGGAAGGAGAGGAGATGGTTTGAGGGTTTATTTCAATATAGTTATAGCCAGTATGATATAGGGAGAAGAATGTTAATGATCTTTAGTAGGAGAGAAGATACCTAAGAAAAGAGAAAAAAAAGATAGGGGAGAAATAAAAAAAAGCTAGATATTTATAACTTTTTCCCTCTTCTATATATAGAGCTTTGTGGAAGCATTTGAATTAAAGGGGAAGAAACATGGTACTTTATAAAAGCACTTAAATGAAAAGGGGAGGAATATGACACTTTGTGAAAGCTTAAGTTGAAAGGGGGGGGACATGGCACTTCATGAAAGCACTCAAATTAAAAGGAGAGAGACATGGCACTTTATTAAAGCACTTAAATGGAAAGGGGAGGGACACAGCACTTTATTAAAGTTCAAGTTGAAAGGGAGGGGACATCACACTTTATAAAAACTCAAGTTGAAAGAGGAGAGACATGGCACTTCACAAAAGCATTCAAATTAAAAGGAAAGGATTATAGCACTTTATTAAAGCACTCAAATCAAAAGGGGAGGGACATGGCACTTTACAAAAGCTTTTAAATTTCAAATCAAATATATAACTGTATGGACACATTAACCATCTAGTAAAGCATTAGCAATGATTATTCTTTCTATTAAGTATCACTTTATATGAATCTAATTCTAGCATTATTCTTTTATTTCAGTAGGAAGATATTCATATCCTTCTGCAGTCCTTCATTTTCTACTCTTTCTTTATAGTAGAGTTAGTATCTTCTCCTCTTTCAGACTTTATACTTAAAACTTCTTCAAGCTCTATACCTTCATCAGATTAGGCACCCATTCTGTGTCATACCTATAATAGCTATCATGAGTAATATATCATTAGTCCTCAATATGCTCAGTGTTCAGTGTGTCTGGGTTTAATCAGGGCAGCTGGTAAGAAGAGAAATCTACAGAGAAAATATGTAGCATACAGACACACAGAGAACATCAGGATTAATAAAGATAATATATGAGACAGTTAAAATAACAATTCATCTTATATATTCAGTAATTATAGGCCTCATATTCAGCCCTCAATTAAGTGGATATATCAGGTAAGAAAGGAATAGGCTGTACTAGCAGTACTAGTATAGCTAATAGAGCTATAGACACAGGTCATACTAGTAGTACTAGCATAGCAACAGGAGATACTGGTAGCACTCACTTACAAGTAGATAGAATAAAAATAGGTAGTACTGACACAGTCAACCAAGTAGTCTTATTCATTTATTTAGACCACAGAGCCTCTATAAAACCATCAGGAAGCTTAGGACTCAGGATGTCATTAAGGGCATTATAATAAGAGATGCTAAAAGGATCCCAAACAACCACTGAAGGTAGCAAGAAAATAGAAGAACTAAAGCCTAGATAGAGCCCAGAAGATAGCAGGAGACACTCAGTAGGAGGAGAGATAAATATATTAATAGTGCAGATATATAATAAGATATATATAGTAAAGAGGCAGAACATATAGGTTGTTGAGGATAGAATAAAAAGAGAAGATTAAGGTAGAGAGATCAAAGCACACCACATGACTAAAAGATAGTGAGTAAAAGAATATTAAAATATAAGTATTTTCCTTACATTCCTCATTAAGTTATTACAGGCTTGGCATAATCTACACTAACATTCAACTACTAATATTAGTTATTCTATGAACTGCCAGCAATCATCAATAAGTAACCACAAATATTATACCACTAACATTGGATATCATATGGTAGTAACAACTACTAATATTAGTCTGCTAATATTTAATATCACATAGTGCTAACACCCACTAATATTAGTTTACTAATGTTTAATATCACATGACACTAATAACTAGTCTAACATAATCAATTAAATTATGCCCTGCATGGACCCCTTGACTTACAGTCTATTGAGGTTTTATAACCATATTGTATAGTAAACTAGATATTATACACATATTTTATAATTAGTAGATGATGTCTCTTTGGCTGATTTAGATATCTATGTGAAGGGCTACACCCTTATACCCTATATCTGTAGCTCACCCAAACTTTATCTGATCTCTGACTGCCCAATTAGATGCCTCTGACTGGGCCTTCATATGAATGTTTATCTGCTCTGACCTTGCATAATTCCCTTCTGTTTATATCACATGATCTTGCAATTCCTTTTCCTTTTTCCTTCCTTTCTCTAATGATTACAATCTTGATTCTAGTGTATAGCTTGCATGATCTGCTTATTGGAGTGTGCCTGTTACATTTTGTAATTACTCACTTGATCTCTTCTCAGAGATCCTCATTATATTTACCTTCCAAATGTGACTCACACATATAGCAGATTCCTCTGAATGCAATTTGCACATATAGCAAACTTTTCTGAAATTCAAAATACAACTTGCCCAGCTCAGCTCTGCAGGATGATGTGTCAGTGAAAGGCCCTAAAGCCCTGATGGTTTATATCAATATCTCATGAGATTTTCCTCTGAACTTTCTGAATCCTCTGAACTTTCTGAATTCTTCAAACTCTCTAAATCTGAACAATCTTTTGAATCCATCATGAATATGGACTCTCCACATGAAGATAGCATCCCTTCTCAGGGCTCTGATGCTAAATTCTGAAACTTTGTTCAGCAGCTTGCAAACAAGATCAACCTCATTGCTGAACAAAATTGCATGCCTGCACCAACTCTAGTTCCTGCTCCAACCTCTACTCACCCAACCACTCTTTTTGATGACTTCCTGAAATGCCCAAAAGAGAGGCTCACCACCCTCAAGAAATTCATGGGCAAACAAGTCTCTGAATACCCTGTCTGGTGCCTCAGTGCAGAGATTAAAATCACTTTGGATGGCCTTGCAATTAGATCTCTCACTGACCAGGCCTGATACATCTACACCCAACTCTCTGGCACTGTCATCACCTGATTCCACCCTTGGATGAAGGCCAATGCCAAGTTCATTCCTATAACCCTTGATGTTATCCTCAATCAGCTTGACATCCTTTTCTCTGACCCTTTAGTGACTCAGAAGGCCCTGACCTGGCTGCATAGTGTTCATCAGAAGACTGATCTACTCACCACCTTTCTCCTAAGATTCAATCAGAAGATCCTAGAAGCCAGCAGCCAGTTATGGGATGACACTGTCAAGAAAGCCCTGCTCAAGAAGGCCATTAAGTTTGAGCTCCTGCAGCAGACTGTTGCCTCTATCAAACCTCCCACATACCTTGAATATTACACAAAGCTCTGTAGTATAGAGAACAACCTGTCTGAGGTTAAGACCATCTAGAGCTAAATTCATAGTAATATTCCTACTACCTCTAGAGCAGCCTTCTCCAGAGCAACTCAGCCCCATGATCTGAACACCATGGACTGGGAGCTGACAGCTCACATGAATGGTTTCTATGTCCCTAATATGACTACTGCTGCTGTCACTGACTACTGCACCCAAGGTGTTTGCATTAACTGTGACAAACCTGAGCATAGAGCTGCTAACTGCTGTGGTACCCATGTTCCCCCAAAATCACCTGTACAATCCACAAATGTGCAGACTAAGCCTGAGGAAGAGGAGGACTTTGAAGATGCCAAATCAGACTTGGGAAAAGACTAGCTTCTATGCAAAATCACAAGTGGAAGCTCCTAAAGTTAGATAGAAAGACCTTTGAGAAGAAAATGACAGTTCTGGCAATCCTTATACCTACTATAGTTAATTATTCTTTTAATATGAATACTATGGTAGATAGCAGCTGCTGTTACTATGCAATAATTCACTCTTGCATGGTCAACTATTATAATCTCCCATGTATCTTAATTGTCCCCCAAAAGATTGAAGGTGTCAGCAGTGACACTGGCAGCTTTGTACAAAACATGGTGAAGCTTGATGTTGATGTTGGTGGATTCCTCCAAGAGAATACTTATGCATATGAAATTGAGAATCTCCCATATGACTTCATATTAGATCTATCTTGGTTATCTGAACATCAAGCCCTCATTGATGCATGCAACTGGTGTGTTGTGTTCCCTGGAGATGTCCATGTGTCTGAGAAGGATGTTCACAAGACTGCTAACCTTTGCCAGATCTCTGCTAATACCTTTAAACTCCTCCAATGTCATAATTGGAAGCTCAAGTCTTAATCTCCTGTTGAAATCTTTATTGCTAGCATGTCTGACATAGAGAAAGCTCTCTTCCAACTCTTCAAAAAGCTGAAGACTGACCCTGCAACAGTCCTTCTCTCACATTACCATGAATTCCTTGATGTTTTTGATCATAAAGCCACCAAGAAGCTCCTGCCATTCCACAGTGTGCATGACCATCACATTGAACTTAAAAAGATGGACAGTAAAGATCCCCAGCTGCCCTGGGGACCCCTGTACAACATGTCACACAATGAACTGCTTGTGCTCTACAAGATCCTCAATGACCTTCTTGATAAAGGTTTTATCTAAGTTAGCAATTTACCTGCTGACATACCCATCCTTTTTGTTAAGAAGTCTGGTAGAGGCCTCTGATTCTGTGTAGATTACTGCAGCCTCAACTAACTCACAAGAAAAGACTGTTATCTACTACTGTTAATCAATGAGACTCTTGAATGAATCAGATAAGCCAAGTGATTCATAAAGCTTGATGTCATCTCTGTGTTTTATAAGATCTGAATCACAGAAGAAGATGAATGGCTAACTGCCTTTCACATGAGATATAATCTGTTTGAATGGACAGTCATCCTCTTTAACCTCATGAATGCTCTGAGCACCTTCCAGAAGTACATCAACTAGGCCCTATGAGATTATTTAGATGAATTTGCCTCTACCTACCTCAATGACATTCTCATCTTCACTGATGGATCCCATAAACAGCATTAAGAGTATATCTGAAAAGTCCTCATCTGTCTCTGCAAACACAGTCTCCCAATTGATATCAATAAATTCACCTTTGAAGTTCAAGAGACAACCTACCTCAGCTTCATCATAGAGGCAGGGAAGGGAGTTCATATGAACCCCAAGAAGATTGCTACTATCCTTGAATGGGAGGCCCTTACAATCATAAAAGATGTGTGAGGCTTCCTAGAATTTGCAAATTTCTACTAACACTTCATTTGAGACTTCTCTGACATCATTCAACTACTAACTGATCTCACATGCAAAGACCAACAGTTTCAGTAGTCTAAAGAAGCAGACAAGATGTTTGTACATCTTAAGAAGATATTCATCTCTACCCTAATACTCATTGCATTTGACCCTGACCACCTAATAGTAGTTGAAACAGACTCCTCTGGTTACATCACAGGTAGCACTCTCATGCAATGAGATGATGAAGGTGTCCTGCAACCCTATGCATTTATGTTCAAGAAGCTCAGCCCCACCAAAGCCAACTATGAGATTTATGACAAGGAACTCCTTGCCATCATCTGATGTCTAGAAGAATGGAACTCTGAACTCCACAGCATGAAAGACTTTGAGATCATCATAGATCATAAGAACCTCTGATACTTCATCACAACCCATAAACTCTCCAAACACTAGATGTGCTGGGCTGAATTTCTCAGCTGTTTCTATTTTATAATCCACTATTACCCCAGCACAGAGAACTTCATGGCCAATACCCTCTTCTGACATGAACAAAATATGCCTTCTGAAGACTCCAACACCTACTGAGTGAACCATGAATAGAGGTTGTTAGACTCACAGATCCTCAGAGACTCTAAAGTAACACTGCACAGAGCAATATGTGCCTTATCTGTCACTATGCCAACCACAACCATTCAAGTAAACCCTATGAAAGGCTCCTCCAGATCACCTCTACTTCTACTCCAGGAACTCTGGGATGCTACTGCTGCCTCCAATGAGTGCCTCTAGATGATGATTCAGATTGTATGAGATAAAGCTTGTTGCTTCCTGCCTGAACTCCAGGCCCATATTAACATAACTGAATGCTCTGTGGATACTAACACCTGACTATGCTTCTAGGGGAGATGGTAGGTTCCTGATTCAGAACTGTTATACACCTAAATCATACAAGAAACTCATGATTCTCTGATGACTGACCACCCAGACTGTGAAGTGCTCTACTGAATTTTATTCTGAGATTTCTACTGGCCCAACATATCTCAGAGCATCTGACAGTTCACCTGGAACTGCAATGTCTGCCAATCTATCATTGCCTGGCAGAACCACCACCAAGGTCTACTTAAATCTCTCCTGATCCCTGAATGCATCTAGTGTGATATTACCATCAATTTTGCAGTAGATCTCCCCATGAGTGACAGCTACAAAAATATCCTTATCATTATTAACTGCCTCAGTAAGGGTGTTATCCTTGAATCCTGTGTGAAGATGGACATGCTCATAGTAGCTAAAGCCTTCCTTCAAAGTTCATTTTATTGCCTTTATGATCTACCCTGTACAATTATCTCAGACTGTAGGACCTAGTTTGTCAGAGCTATCTGGAGCTGAATCTGCTAGCTCCTCAAGATCTCCCAGCACCTCTCAACTGCCTATCACCCTGAAACTGATGATAGCACTGAATGTATGATTCAGACAACTAAGAACTACCTCTAAAAGTTCTATTTATATGCCCAGGATGACTGGAATGAACTCCTCTCACATGCTGAACTCACAATCAATGGCTGTAATACTATCAGTACTGATGTTAGCCTATTTTTCCTCTCACATAGTTACAACCTCAAAGTCCTCAATCTTGCTGAATTGCCCAAATCTTTTGCTTTGCCCCACAGTTCAATCCAAATTGTAGACACCATCATCTTGAAACTCCAGCAAGCCCACAAGTGGGCTGAATCCTCCATGGCCAGTGCCCAGCAGAATCAACAGGACTGCATGAATGCCTGCCAAAATCCCACTAAATGCTATGAAGTGGGTGATAAGGTCTGGCTAGACCTCTGAAACATCACAACTGATTGTCCATCTCACACACTTGACTATTAATATGCTAAGTACACTGTCATTGAAGTCCTGGAAAGTCATAACTATTACCTTGACATGCCATCTGGAATCCACAACATGTTTCACATGAATTTGCTTCATAAAGCCTCCACCAACTCATTCCCCTTGCAAGAGATCATCAACTGGCATCCACCTGACATCATCAGGAAAGACAATGAGGTAGAATACAAGATTGAAGCCATCCTCAACTGCTGCTGCTACAGATGAGGATTCCAGTACCTAATGAAGTGGCTCAGATATGAAGCCCCTTCATGGGAACTAACCTCTACCCTACAAGATACTACTGTGCTTGCCTGTTATGAAGAGCTGCATCCATCTAGTAAGACTCCACCTGTGCTGCCCTACATCTGATTTTCTGAGCCCTCCCACCCATTCTCCAGATCTGAATAGGGGGGGATAATGTGAAGGGCTACACCCTTATACCCTATATCTGTAGCTCACCCAAACTTTACCCAATCTCTGACTGCCTAATTGGACACCTCTGACCAGGCCTTCATATGAATGTTTATCCACTCTGACCTCATGTAATTCCCTTCTATTTATATCACATGATCTTGTGATTCCTTTTCCTTTTTCC
Organism: Onygenales sp. PD_10; assembly: GCA_032988465.1. NCBI lineage: Eukaryota > Fungi > Ascomycota > Eurotiomycetes > Onygenales > Onygenales sp. PD_10. Next base: position 109,297 of record JANTQH010000101.1, read on the forward strand.
TTCCTTTCTCTAGTGATTACAATCTTGATTCTAGCATATAGCTCACACAATCCGCTTATCAGAGCATGCCCATTACAATCTAGCTGTTCTGAAGTCATTAATTATGATTTATTCATGTGTGTGACTAAATAGCAGGCCAGACATAAATATATATATATATATGTAATGATAATCCTACCAGCATTACAAGCTATTAGTCAATTAATAGGACAAGAAATCCACATAATCTCTACAAGTTAATCAGATGAGGTAATATGCCTGATTCCTATAATCTGATCAAATTAAAACCAGCTGAGATACCATTGTGAGTAAAAAGGTGAATATTAAAGAGGAGGTTATAGAGGAAGTTGAAGTTATCAGCTATTAGTACTATTATTAGCTGCTACTGCTATTATTAGCTGTTAGCACATTGAAAAACACACTCAAAGTAAAGATCTATTATTATCTAGGCTGACATGTATAATCTACTCTATTTTGATATTATATGTTATTTTAATATTATATATTATTTTGATATTGAACATCCTCAATTAATTCTAACATTATCAAGATGAGTAATTATCTGAAGCATTTAATGCTCATTATTTGCTGCATATCATATCTAATACCTCTAAAATCTATTCTTATATCTCATATGATTAGTCATTACATCTATAATCTATTTCATCCTCTGCTCACATGTCAGATTTTCATTATCCTAAATTACTTAAATATTCACATTGTCTATCATCTCATTATTAATAAGGTCTCTAAGCTCATTTTCATCATTCACTGCTTGTGCATATATGTTGTAGTCATCATAGATAATGATAGTAAACTTAGAGAGCTATAGATACCAGTGGGATATAACTTGAAGATTAGATCTAATAGTATCCTACTTATTCTATTTATTGAAGAGATTGATACTACTAATATTACTACTCTTATTTCTATATATCTTTTTTATTATTTACTGAATCTGCTCATTGCTGAAATAGTATCAGCAACCAGACTAGCCTAGTAGTTTATATTTGTAGTAGTAGAAATTTTTCTAGAGATAGTAGAGATAATACTCATCCTTACCTTTAGTCTCTTATAACTTAATACTATCAGTAAAGTTTCAGCACAGCTCACAGCTCCATCATTCCAGATAAGTAACAATTATTTTGCAGTGTTTCTTCACATTAGTCAGCTACCAACTCAACTTGATCATAAAACAGATAGTCTGCCTGCATCTAGTACAGATAGATCAATTTTTGAACTCCATCATTTAATAGGTTAAAAAATCTACTTCTTCTTAGTTTTACAGTAGATCAATACATTCTACACCATGTCAGTTAAATCATCTGATCAAGTAAGTACTATAATTAAGCTTAACAAGTAATTATTACTTATCAGAATGAAAATAGCACTAGCATTCAGATAACACTAAGAATGTCTCTAGAAGCTTATCATTAAGACAGATTTTATATTGCCACTTCAACCTAATAACTGTTAAATATTAGCCAGTGCACACATATTATATTAAAGTAGATTATGTAGTATTAGTAAGCATACCTCTATTAGCCTCATCATTCAGCAGGAAGTCACATTTGGTTAGATCATGTTTGAAATGACAGGTTGCTCCTTATTTATACATACCTCTCATATGAAATTAGTAGTTAATGTTACTTTTTTTTGATATTATATAGTGTGTACCAGGCACACTATCTCTCTTCCCTAGCTCATATCACCATGAGTAGGGATTCAATCAGTAATGATTATTTAGCCAGTATTTGCAGTCCTCATTAGTTGATATGGTTCAAGTTGTTTTGGTATTAAATGTTGTTTTAGTATTAGATAGTGTTTTAATATTAAACAGATAGTTGAAGCAAGATTGCCCAATTAAAAGCATTAAATGAAAGTATCCCAATGAAAGTATCTGAGATTCTGAATGAAATTATATAGATGAAAGCATACAAATAAAAGATCCTGATGAAAGTATTTGAATCAAAGTAATGAGAGTCAAGTGATCACATTATGAGGCTAAGGTTGTTGAAAGGAGAGGGTTAAGTAATCATATAGTGAGGCTAATATTATTAGAATATAAAGATCTAGTGATAGCTTATAATGCATTGTATAGTCACCCCCATTCAACCTTATAAACAGAGCTAAATCTATTTAAACTTTAGGGTTCAGCCCTTAACTCAATCATTCACCTGAGAAGCCTACAAGCTTTTCAACTAACTTCTTGTAAAATCATAATAACTCAACTCATTGTTAACTTACCACCACTGCCTCACTACTAACATCAGAGATTTGAAGCTAACTTTAATAAAGAAGCTCAGCCAGTAAGTCATACTATATCTTCTATTTATAACATTTTCATTCTAATCTTTATATCTAGCCCCAACTCATTGCCAACTTCCCACCACTACCCTGCCAACTTTAGAGCTAACTTTGGTAAAGAAGCTCCAAGTCAGTCAGTAAGTCATACTGTATTCTCTATTTATAATATTTTCATTCTAATATTCATATCTAGGCTATTATGATTACCCTATCCAATCAACAGATTAGTAAAGTTATAAGCTGTGCAGTACAGAATCTAAATCAGCTTAAAGTTAAATTCAATTAATGACTTATAGTATCCTTCAACTACTACATAATTAAGTAGGATACTAGCTATAGAAGGTAATCTAGAATTTATATCATCAATGAATGTATCAGCTAAGGTCTGTTGAATGTAATGGATATTCCTGCCAAATAAGCAGAGAAACCCCTCAATAATAATAGATGCATTATAGGTAGTTACTAGATTATCATCATTGATCTCTTCAGCAAATAAGTCTATATAATAACTCAGAAATATAGTAATAATCAGTAACCATTCAATCTCAAAATAGCATTCAATTCTAAAACAGCATTTAATTCTAAAACAGCATCTAATTCTAAAACATCATCTAATCCTAAAATACCATCTAATCCCAAAACATCCATACTAATCTATTCATCAGTTAAACCTAAAGAGCCCAGTTTTGAGTATTAGAAGCTCTCACCACTGACACAGCAAACCCCATCAGCATATCAATCAGAGAGACTAATGATAATGGCTAGTCACAGTAGTAATCATGGGTCTTTATTACTCTTCACTTGTGCTTTAGATTTCAGAGCTGCCAAACTAATACTAAATATACTTAATAACTGAGTTTAACATGTAAAGTTTCACACTATTAACTCTCTGATGGATGAAGATAATCAGCTCACTGTGTGCACATTAATAGATCTAGCATCTCATGCAGCTAGGAGACTAAACCTAGTCAACCATCTTATAAAGAAGGATTATAGTAACTGACTGGAAGAGCTGAAGAGTAATAGTATCATTCATTTCAACTTAGAGGCTTAATAGATCTTCCTTATAGATCTATATTATTTAGAATAGTCAGTTAGCATCAGAATCAGTCAAGTAATCTCATAGATTACTCAATGCAAGGTAGTCTTCTTTGTAGATAGAGTAGTCAAACCAGATATACTATCACAGTAGTGAGTAATTTAGTTCAAGATCCAGAAGAAATCCAACAAGCACAAACATCCAGCTAGCTTTGATGATGATGATGGTAACATTGAAGCCTCAAAACATAATACTATTTCTACTATATCATTTAACACTGAAATAGACAATTCAATTTAAATAGATGATCTAATCCTAATAGACAATTTAATCTCAAAAGACAATTCAATTCCAAAAGACAATTCAATTCTAAAAGATAATTCAATTCCAAAAGACAATCCAATCCCAAAAGACAATTCAATCTCAAAAGACAATCTACCAGTCAAGTCATCTCCCAAGGTGCCCACATCCCCTACCAATCCAGCCAGTAAGATAGAAGACAGTTAAATGGCAATAAACCCCTCAACACCCAGTTAGTAGGTCAAGTCATCTCTCAAGGCACCTACATCCCCAGACAGTCTAATATTAAAAACTTCTACCCCAGAGGTCATCATGATCTCAGATCCTGATGAGCAGCTAGAAACTAATATTAATAGTACTTGAATAGATGATATATATAATCTTAATAATATTAATCTAATTTTCCAAGTAGTAGACACAACAAGATGCCATCAACTCATTAAATACAATGAGAGTTTATTTACCCATTTCTTCATATTTGAGGACAAGGCAGTGGACTATAAAGATCCTTCAACTAAAATTGAAATACTATATATGAAGAGGGCATCCTTCAGCTACCAGGCCTTTACTGCATTCTAAATGCTATTGGTAGACAACAAAGTAGGGGAGAGCATTCTAGGTAATAAGATGAGGCTTGAGAAAACCACTGAGTAGATTACCTATATTATTCTTAGGTCCTTACTGGCATTAAATTATGATTTAGTTAGAGAATCTTAAGAGTTTAATTCCAAAACAGCTCATAAATACCTTTAAAAAGACACAGCTTCTACTACACTATACTCAATACAGTTATAATGACCCTTTCAGTACCTCTATGCTATAATTTAAGAGTCACACACCAATCAGAAGGCACTACTGGAGATATGAAGGATCAGAAGGAGTTATTCTCTCATTATAGCTTCACTATCACTTCTATCTATATAGATTAATAAGTTTATAAATGTTATTAACTCTGAGTTGCTGTTGAGATTATTTGTGCAGCCCTCCATCTCTTCTGAAAGTTTTATGACTAAGAGGTTTAAAAAGTACAGTTTAAGTGCCAAGGCATATTTACTTTCATTCATCTCTAAAGACCTCACACCCTATGCTAAGCTCAACAACTATATGATGCTGATAACACCATACATGATAGACTATATACATTAAACTCTAACATCAATGCCTGCATGGAACTGAGGACTACTGATCCATAATGAATCTTATCTAGAGAAGAGTGAGAATAGTATAACTATCCATAATTTTCATTTCATTCTGAATGAGATAAAGAAGAAACTCTATGATGATATCAAATCATTATCAACTAATTCTAATGTCTAGTTGATGTTTAGAACTTCATTTAAGAAAAGCTCTTGTAACTTACAGTATTAGATGGGCCTTCTGAAAATCAATTATTAGTTAGAATCAGACATACTGCATCAGGCCTATCAGAAGGAGTTCAAAAAACTCAGCCAGGACATCTCTATTATACTAGGCAACTACATGAAGACTTATAGTATGATAGAAGCATCTGAGGCCCAATTAAGGGGATTTATTCTTCTATTTGTATGAATTCTCAAATGCATTATGATTCAGCAAGACATTAATTACAAATAGTTTGATAAGAATATCATTGACCTCCCCTCACATAAGGACTGTGATATCATGGTTAAATTAATTAATACTCAAAAAGAAGCTATAAAGAGGATAGAGGCTAAAGCCATTGTAGCTATTAAGACAGCCTTTATGAATACTTATAACTTGTGGTTGCAAAGAGGTAGAAAGGATTTAGAATCAACTCTGTATATATTTACATTCTTTAAAAATTCTCACCATGCTTGTATGCTAGCAATTTTCCCTGAAGCTATGGATATTATTCAATCCTAAAATAACATTAAATTTCAAAATAATGTTAAATTTCAAAACAACATTAAATCTCAAAACAACATTAAATTTCAAAACAACATTAAATACCAAAATAATAATAACCCTAAGGATGTAGATATCAACAAGAATGGGGACTTAGATAACTTAGATAACTCAGATGAGGAGAGTAAGAAGAGTTACTCAGATGAGAAAAATGAGGATGATTTTAATGATAACTAGCCTGAGTTTCATTTTACTAATAAGAAACTCAATGCAGAGAAAGATAAGAATGATAAAAGTATATGAAAATCTTAATTAAAAAAGAACACTTCTTTATCTTTAACATCCTACTTCCTCTTTATTACAGACCTTGTCAAGGGGGTAAAGATGAAGTTCATTGAAAAGTTGCTGGCTGATCTAGTAATGTCTCAAGACTATACTAACTATACTAAGAAATTAGTGATAATTATTCCTGAACCTACTATTATTATCATTTTGAAAGAGGTATATTTACTTACCTCTTATGAATTTACATGATATAACAGTGTGAGCTAACTAAATTTTAGCATCTTGAGGGACTCAGTTATTTTATTACAGCACTATATGGGTGTGTAACAGCCTCAAACAGATAAGATCTAATCAATGCATTCAACTTCAATTAGAAATCATATAATTACTGTGATGAGAAAACCCCACTTATCATCATCATTACTCTAAAAATTCTCATCTAGGGATTCATACTTGTCAGAGTCTGCTATCTAGTTCTATTGATCTCTAAATGGCTGCAGACCAATAAAGAACAGACTATAGGTCAGATTGCTTAAATAGGCTAGAAAAACAACAAGACCTATTATTACTAGATAGTATGTGAAGATATGAAGGTTGAAGTGGAGATTCTTTATCATCAGAACTTGTAGCTGAAGTTTAATAAAATCACTATGTAAGTATTATATGAGTCAGCTAATTAATTGGCACAGGAGAAACAGTAGAGAAAGGATATAATAACTCTAACATGATATTAATAGATAGAGTTAAAAACCAGTTTAAGTTAGATTTTATATTTAGTAGCTGCAAAGTAATAACAACAGTCATCTTATCTTTAAATTATCCTTTAAATACTTCACTTTAAGTTATATGCTTCTGTAGTACTCTACCCTGGCCAACATTTACAGCTCAACATGATTTGCAATGTTGGCAGTTCAAGAACCTTCACAGTTAATTAATAACTTATAAATTTGATAGTTTAATATTTACAGTTGATTAGCACCACATGACTCACAAAATTAGCAGTCTAATGTTCACAATCATAAATTTGATGGTTAGTTGACATCATATAACTTGCAAATTTAGCTATCTAATATTTATAGTCACAAATTTAACAGTTAATTAGCATTATGTGACTTGTAAATTTAGTAGTCCAACATTCATAGTTATAAATTTAGTGGTTGGTTGACATTATATGACTCACAAATTTAGCAGTTTAACATTCATAGTTACAAATTTGGTGGTTGATTGGCACCACATGACTCATAAATTTAGCTATCTAATATTTATAGTCATAAATTTAATAGTTAGTTGACATCATGTGACTCATAAATTTAGCAGTTCAACATTTACAGTTATAAATTTAGCAGTTGATTGGCATCATATAATTCACAATATTCATACTAGCAGAGGTTATTAGTTATCATTTACTGAATGTTATGATTTGAAGTTTCATTAGCTATTTTACATTAATTTTTCTATACACACAGAGATTACTTCAGATTATAAATATAACATATAAAAAATGAACTGCTGATAGACACCTATGCTCTCATAATGATTATAGGTTTATAATATTAAATCTAAGTGAACTTGATTAATATGAGTTTTATTACCACAGAAAATACATTCAGATCAACTTGGAATCTATTATAAATAGCATTTAGAGAGGAGGAACACAGGAAGATAATAGAGTTGTTATAACTTGATGAACTTAAGATAGAAATATTGTGTAGAATAAGGTTGATTCTCTAGGTTCTTAGGCTGTCTGTAGGTATTTATATCAGGAGGGCCTAACTAAGCTACATACATGACTAAGTTCATGGTTATTTCATGGTGTAGAGTGGGAGCACATAATAAGTACCCTCTTTTTGAAAAGCATGCAATGCCCTTATTGTGGTAGTTTGAAGACTAATAAAACATGAGGGTCAACTGATGAAAAAATATAATAGTGAAATGTAACATGGTAGTAAACAATGCACCTAATGAAAATGAAAACAACTATTACTATCTACCCTTATCCTAAGGCTGTCCATGGTAGTCTGCATGATGGCATGTAGCTGAGTCACTGCAGGATATAGAGATAATGAGGTATCCATGATATGATTGATTACTACTTATTTATAATATATTCTTCAAGGTCTTCTTCAAGTCTGTTCTTATTCATACAGCATATCTTATAGTAGTTCATTTCTCATCCCTTGGCAACTTCAAGGGTCTTCTCTGCTTCCTTTTCTTCAAAGCCCAGTAGCTTGATGAGGCATTGTGTCATGTGGCAGTAGGTAAGTGCAGAGTCTTATTTAAGTGCTGTGTCAAGAGTTTTGAGGCTGATGAAGAGGATTTATATGAACTTAACTGAGTAATTATAGGTGTGATCAGTGAGACCATTAATGGCTGTATGTAATTTGTCATCAGGCAATCCTTACATATTGTCATACCACATTTCTGTGCTAGATCACTTATTAAGTATCACCAGGATGTCTGCAGGTTCAATATTATGCAAGTGCATTAGGTGTAGTATCACTCTAAAGTTATCTAGTACATCTAGGAGTTTCTCTGATGTCATTATTAGTTCCTATAATTACTTAATCTCCTATTTAATGCACTGTGTTATCATTTTTTTAATTGTGTGAAATGCAACTCTTTTTTCATTTCAGTAGTCTGTCAGGGTATCTGCTTCTTTCTTACTGACCTTGCACAGCTGAGTAATGCATTATACTGCTTGCCTGCAGTCTTTATTAGTGTTTGGAGTCTCTAATATCTCTACATGCTATGTCTTTACTACCTATCTGCAATCTTTATTAGTGTTAGGAGTTTCTAGTACCTTCATGTGCTGCATCTGAGCTACTTTCTGATGGCTGAGTAGGTTTCTGATTGCTTTCTATTTGGTGTCAATATTCATAGCTATAATGTGATTATATGAAATGCCTAGGTTGCTCCATTCTCAGATAAGATTTGCAGTGTCATGAAGCTAAATGTTATCTGATATGATAATTGCTTTGACTACTTATTCTACTTTAGGAGGATAAAGCTGTGGTATTTCTTGTGTAAGAGGAGGGCTTAACTGGCTGATTTCATCATTCATGTTTCTGTCTGTAGGCTTCTCCTGGATAAGCTATCAATCCTGAGACTTAAAGATATCATTCAAATCATTGAGTTTCTGTAGGGCTCTTTGTAGTTGCACATCTATCATGATAAACATGTCATGAAATATAGTGCCAGATGTGTGTAGAGTTTCAGCTATAGTCTATACCTTATGTTGCTTTAATCAGTGTAGTTTCATGATGTATTTAACAGTGTTCTCTTGCATGCATGTATCTTTATTAGTGGTACTGGATGTTCTGATTATATGTATATCCTCTGTGAGGTTGCTAAGTTACTTCTACTGTTGTTCTATAATATCTATAACTATATGGCACAGTTTCTAGTTGCTTGTGTTGATCATCTTGTTGTATAAGATGCCTGTAGATTTCCAGTTATTCACTATGTTGTATGCTACCTATACTTCCATATTATATAGAGTTATGATATGTTGGACTGCTTTCTTGCTTCCCTTAATAATATATAGTATAGAGGCCTCTGTAATAACTGTTGGAGTCTCCTTGATGATTTTGTGGCTCTCTAGTTGTAGAGATGGAGTTTTATTGTGAGTCTAGCAGGTATCTAAGAAGGTGCTAGTATTAATAGAGTTATTATCACTAATATATCCTTCATCATCAGTGTTCTCTGGTATGTCTGCTAATCTATTAGTTATAACTTGATTGTCATTCTATAGATATTTAAGGACCTCAGCCTCTATATAGTTAAGTAAAGCTGCTGCTGGGATGGGATGGAACAGGATGGAAAACTATCTCTATATATTTATCCTGTAGATATTAATCCTGTCCCATCTCATACTGAAATGTGTGCTCCTATATCCCATTCTATAATCAAATTAAAATCTCATGTCCTGTCCCATTGCATGAATGGTTCTCCCATGTCTCATTCCATCCTATCCCATAAATAGATGGGATAGGATGGGATGGGAAGGGAAATCCCAGGTGCAATAATAAATCATACACAGTTAGAAATCATCATGAAAAATTTCATATGGATCATTATTATTTCTCATTACATTTTTTCTATTATATTAATTTTCCACTTATTATAGTATCAAGCCAATACTCACTCCATATCATCATATCATCCCTACTACATATCTACTCCTCAGTATTCAGAGCTACTACAGGCTCTTGAGCCACTCTCCATGCTCCTCAATCACATCCTTCTCAGACTTGTCAATCACAGGCTCTGAAACCCTACACTCCCCAGCCCCACATGGCACATCCCTCTCTACCATAAGCTCCATAACCCCATACTCCTTTGACACAGGCCCCTTAATCACAGACTTCACCACACAGCCTTCCTCTCCATTCTTCAGGATTAAGATCAGATCTGCCAGATCAAGCTCCATATCTCTATCTCCATCTTCCTCACTTACAGTACTCTCCTCCTTCTCACTATCAACTCAGTCCTCATCATCTAATATATCCACATCAAAGTCATTCAACCCACACCTCACCACCCACATCTTCATATCATAGCCTTTAGTCTTTACTTCCTACTCCTTATTCTCTCTCACAGCTACCTTCAGCTTCACACCTCCAAAGTATGAACAGCCTACCCCTCTCAAAATCAACAGAACAAGCTGCATATTATCAACTTGAAGGGTCTTCTTCCAGTAATAGGCCAGGCAGAGATTCACACCTAAAGTACTATCAGCATCATATCATTAATAGATCATTACATTATCTCATTACCTACATTCAAAGAGCATCACCAGTGTCTCCTCACTAATGAGGCACAGACAATCAATGGCCTCAGCCTGGACACAGTACCCATCACCCAGATTTTTCCTACCCACCTTGGGCAAATCCTGAATTATCTCCCTCACAAGTCAACTGAATGGCCTTATTCCCAAAACCAGATGCATACTTATCTGCCAAAATATAATCTCCTTCTCTTTAATTAATCTAGCTGTTAGCAAACCATCAATATTATTCTAAATAGTATCTTACCTAATAGACCAGCTAGTGGCTGTAGCTCAGACTTAATATTAGCATAGTCCCTAGCTCTGTGCCCACCATCTACTTCAAGCTATACCTTTCAATTATTAGCTTACTCCTTGTGGTCCTCATGATACTTCTTCACTGTGAAGGCCTCATTATGTTTCTTGTGGATCCCAGGGGAGTACTCACAGTTGATTAGATAGTAGCTGAAAATAAACCCACATATTAGTTCATGCATCAATTTCTAGGGGAAGAAGGCTGGAGACACATACCTAGACATACTGCTAGATAGAGGTGGTTGGGATGGAGGAAGAGTCAGAGATAGAGATTTTAGAGACTACAAAAAAGAAGAGAAGAGAAGAGAAAAATGAGAAGAGAAAGAGGAGGAAAAGAGGGGTAAATATGATACATTGCTGATTATGATCAAAATAATTTTCATTTTGGGTGTTATCAGGGGGAATAATTCAAACCTATTACCTAAGTCTATTACTATGTAAATATATCCTATAATTACTCTCATTAATCCCAGTACATCATCATTCTAACATTCATCACACCATACAAGAGATATTAACATTTAGAGTCACCATAGAACACACAATGTTCAGCCCCCAATCACTAATAAAGAAGTACTCACAACACCCCAAGATCAAGCACATCAGGGAGATCAGGCATGCAAAGACTAGCAATGAGGCCATTATGGAGAAAGCCTAAGAAGCCAATCACAAGGCACACTTTAATGCAGTAAAGCATCTGCAGGGATCAATCAAATGATAACAAGCTTTTATAATAATTCTAGCAGTAAAGATGCTGATACTAAGCACAGGGAAATAGTATTACTAACTGATCAATCTGCTATAGAGAAGGCAGAGGCTGAGCACATTGCCCAGAAGCATTTTAATCAAGGGAAGTCCTTAGAATATCACCAGGCCCAAATTGCAAAGAAGCACACACTTGAGGAGGAGGCAGAGGAAGAGGAGATTATACAGTAACTACATGCATTGCAATCTGAGATTAGTTCTAAAAAGAGAAGAGTTAGTTACTTCAACTTGCAATCATAATTATTGATTAATACTGACTGTCAACAGATTACTATCTCCCCTCCCTTCAATGATAAGATCATTAATATAGCCCTCCAACATTTCCATGCCCAGGCACAGGTGTCATTGGCCTCCCATGATGTGAAGATTCTCAAGCATGGAAAAGTAATACTCATGGCTGCTGATACTAGTAAGAAAGCAACTGCAAAGAAATTGGATGAGTTCTGGGAGACTTTGAATAAGGAAGATAGGGGGCCATTGAAAGTAATTCCTCAGCCAGAAGAGGTGTCAGAGGGTGATTTTAAGGTGGAGGGAGAGGTGTCAAGTAATGAGGGTGAGGAGTTAGAGTGGGAGGATTATTCAGAGTAGGGTGATGCAGAGTTTTTATGTGAAATGGGAGCTTATAGAGTCTATTCAGTAGGAATTAGTATTAAATAGAGAAAGTTTGGTACAGAATGGAGTTTATTTACATTCTAAGAATTTCAGTAATGGGATTCAGTAATAAGCCCCTCATAAATTTTTATTAATAGCATTATAGCCATAATCTTCATTAATTGATCAATATCCTGGATCATTGAGAAGTGCAAAAGCTATGTCTGTGTGATTCAATGTTCCCATACTGGGATAGCATCTTCCCAGTTCAAAGAGAATTATAATTATTGACTTACAATATTTTTTCTATCAGCTGCAAAAGCATTGCCAATTTATTAACTGGATATTAGATTAGATTTTTAGTAGTATAGATGTTTTCAGTAATGCCTGCATTCTCCAGCTGTCTTCCTTTCCACCTTCCCACTGTTGATATGCATGGTGTACACATAGTCTACTACTAAATCTATATATATTTCCCTGGGCACATAGCTGTGCTGCATGTGGTGCATGCATAGTTGGCAATTGATTATATGTATATTTTTCTTCATAGGTATATAGCTGTGCTGCATCTACCACTCCTGGCATGGGTAGTGCACACATAGTTAGCAACTAATTATATATATATTTTTCTCTGCAGGCATATAGCTGTGCCATGTCTACTACTCCTGGCATGGGTGGTGCACACATAGTTGATAACCAATTATATATATATTTTTCCCTGCAGGCATATAGCTGTGCTGCACCTATGACTCCTGGCATGGGTGGTGTGTGCATAGTTAGTAACCAAATATATATATATTTTCTTCACAGGCACATAGTGTTGCCATATCCATCACATTGACATATATATTTCATACCTCCTTCCTCCTCCTCCTACTCAGCTATGATTCATTGCCAGAGCTTTCATCAAACTTGAAAAAAGGTACAATAAATTCACTGTACAATAGTCTTAATACAAGCTACCTTCTGGGATCTTCTCCATGGAATGCATTGGATGCATTTTCACCATACATTACTCATTAGGTTATTATCATGAGAGAATCATTACATTATCCCATTACCCATAGGGGAATATCATCTCTACACATGAAGGAGCATCTCTCACAGACAATTTAACCTACACCCTGCAACATGAAACATATAATTCCAGTTTGTCCACCACATAGCCCTACATATAATTATATTGCACATGCAACTTTTCATTCATTTTCAAAGATGTAATCCCCTTCAGTTTATGTATGACACTCTGTCCATCATTTACACAAAAAAATTTAGTTGGTACATAATGATCAGGCAGCTTTATTTGATAATCAAAATGCATGGAATCTATCTTAAAGATACAAGATAAAGTTATATATCCTACTTGTACTCTCCTATACATTTCTGTATATACACATAATTGATGATATTACACACATACTTATTCCTTATATTAAGGTTATCTTCTATTCTAAATAATTGTATGTAGGGGCTTTCAATCTGCATCAATCCCTTGGATTTAAACACAGCAGATTACCCAGCTAAAGCATATGATGCTTTGATTAATAATTACCAGGAAATACACCATCTATCAGCATACTGTGGTGGGGATCCACCATCAGGTTGGATCAATTTTTCGCTGAGACTTTTCACTGCCAAGCACAGCCATGAAGATAGATATTTTCCTTTTCATTATGAGACATCATCTGTTTGTTCATGGATTTCTCATGCATGTGTATGCTTCTTTGAGATAGATCTTTTATTTCTTTTGTGTGTTACCTTATCATTCTATTACTATGTTGTTTTGTACTATAGATTGCCAATACATTCCTCTGCTTTGACATTGATATCAATTCTTTTCTTGTGTTTGCCACTGCCCTGTTCAGTGCTGCCTGATGCACACACCTCATCCCCACTTCATTGGTATGCACAATCAGAAATCATGAATGGATGAACAGATAGCAGTGTTGATATAGATGACTATACTGAGTTTCTTTCCCCTTTTCTCTTTTCTTTTGTTGAGTGTGCTGCTCAACACAATTCTCTTATTTCAATTTGTGATAGGCCCATTTGGTTGGAGCAGGCCCACAGCCTTGCAGCTGTGCCAATGGCAATACTGCCAGAAGAAAACTTTGAAGAATGGACTCACTGAACTATTAAATTCATCAAGCCATTCCTCAACAAATGCAGACCTCAGTGAGAAGAAAAATCTGCAGCAGATCTTACAGTTCCTTCTTTTCCTTAAGTCCCTGAATCTCTACCTGCAAAAAGACACAGATATTATCACCATTATCAACCTGTTTCTCATCTGCAAACATGAATCACTTGTCTATTTGTTTCTCCATCAATATATGCCTTCTAAACATACTTGGTCAGATTCCATTGCACATCATTGTACTCAGTCAGGAAAAGTACCAGCTCTGCCACTAAAAATTAAGATCAACAGTGAGAAGATGTCTGGCTCTGCTAATTCCTCCTCAGGCCTGCCAATGCCTAGCAGTGTCTTGCCTCCTGAAAGTGAAATGATTTATCAGCAACTTATCATACTCATGCTAGTTCCTAGATCCCTTGGAGCCTCCTCTTTTAATGGGAAAGATGTCACTCAGTTCATCAATCAGTTTGATGCCATGCTAAAGCTGCACCATGTTCCTAAGGATGAAGCCTTAGCTGTGTTGTGCAACTATTACTCTATGGAACTGCAGGGCCATGTGGATCAGTTGGTGAAGAACCTGCAAACCTAAACTAAAGTTAAAGCAAGGTTGGTGTCAGAGTTCTGACAGGATGATACTCATTAGCAAATATACAACCAGATCTACCTGAATGCCTTATCTAGTTTCAAATGATCTTCCAGCTAAGATATTCTCACTTTCTGCCACCAATTCTGCACCATCACTGAGCTGCTGATCAGCCAAAATGAAATTCAGGAATCTCTTGCCTGCCAGTTGTTCTTATGAGGTTTGCCTGATGGGGTTCATAAGAAGGCTTTTCATAAGGCTAGGTTTAACCAAAACAACCCATCTGAGTGGAAAATTTTGAAGGTTTGTGAAGCTGCAGCAGAATCTCAGGAAGTCAAAGAAAAGATAGCTCAAATAATCATGCCTGATCTGGGTTCTCATATAATGCCACCCACTTAGCTGCCTCCTGCTCAGCCTGTCTTCAATCCACCTACCTTAGCTGTGCTGAGACCTCAAGTGGCCCCTTCTGTGCTACCTGCTTCTTCTGATTCAGCTCCAAGGAATTCAAATGATAGCTTGCTTGAATCTCTCATCAATCAGATGAATGTGCTGTCACTGGCCATCATAGATTTCCAACAGCAGGGGAATATGTAATAACCAGCTGTGGTGCCATGCATTCTCACCAACCAGGGGTCTATTGATCCTGCTCAAGATCTTATGAATGTTTCCTATTATGAGACACAGCATGGCCCTAACAGTCCATATTGACCTCAATCTGGAAGCATATCACAATATGATTATCCTCCTTGTGCCTGTTGGGGTTGCAGCAACTCCTCTCACATGCTCCCTCAGTGTCTCTAAATTGGCAAGCTAATTGACCAAGAAAAGATCCATTGAAATAGAATGGGTAAATACTTTAACAGACATGTGATGCAGTATAGCCTGAAAATCAATGTGAATCAGTATGAACCACACATCATCACCATTGAGTATGCCCTTGAGTAGAGATCTGTGCCTCCCATCATCCCATTAGCAGCAAAACTCCACAACAATGGCAGCATCCTTGTTTCCTCTGACAGCAGTCCATTACTGGCAGTCAATTTTATTAGTATATGCAATGTCAGATTCAAGAGCAGTGTGGAAGAGGGCAACTCAGATAGCAAGATGGAAGGGGCTGCTAGTGTGATAGCTACTCAGGCAGCTGCTGGAAATAGTAAGGGCAAAGGATCAGCTACTGATAAGAATCAATCTACACTCTCTGGCCAAATTGAAAAGGAGAAAGCCCTACTTTCCACCCACTCTCAAAGGGCTGATCACTATTCAGATGGCTCCTAAAAATCTGTTTCA
Source organism: Onygenales sp. PD_10 (assembly GCA_032988465.1). NCBI lineage: Eukaryota > Fungi > Ascomycota > Eurotiomycetes > Onygenales > Onygenales sp. PD_10. The sequence continues at coordinate 125,510 of JANTQH010000101.1, forward strand.
TTTGCTGAGGACATTATCTCACCTTTATCTGATTCTGACAATTTACAAACCCTTTGTGACAGTCAGCTGCAGGAAGAAATGCCAACTCAGCTGATTGATGAAGCTGTGCCTGATGCTGAGATGGCTGAAGCACCTGAGATCCAAAAGAAAACCATCCTCCACCATCCCAGAAAACCTAAAGGACCCAAGCTCTCTATTAAAATGAAGGACAAGGAGAATCATGCTGCTGTGACCCAGACCATCTTTGAGAAAATCATGTGTCAAGAGATCACAGGAATTCAGCTCAAGAATATTATAGCCTGCTCTGCCCAGCTGCAGCAGACATTCTTCCAGAATCTTCCAGCTGAAGTTCAGCAGCATATGATCAAGGAAGAATCTGCCAGAGTCTCCTTTATTCAGCCCTCCCACCATATCTCAGAATATGATCCTCAATGGAACCTGGTGTCCATTGACCATATCAAGTTTTCTGTTGGTATCAGAAAAGATTGGACTGAAGCTATATTTAATAGAGGGGCAGAGATCAACTGCATGATGAAGAGCACTGCCTTGAGTCTCAGCCTGATCATCCAGAAAGATACTCTCAAGTCAATCCTCAGCACTGATGGTCAGTACAGTGGCATTATTGGAATCTATAAGGATGTTCCAGTTCATATTAGATCTGTATCTATACCTCAAACCTTCTTCATCCTAGAGTACAGTTCCCATGAGTGCATTCTAGGCCATCCCTATGAAAATATGACTTGATTAGTGTGACAGACAGATAATGTGAGTGGCATCACCATCATGATTTTCAATCTGGATGATGAGACCAATCAGGTGTCTTTCCTCAGCTATTCTCCAGAAGACTATGATGATAGATAGCTGGATGATCTTCATGGCAAGCATCAGTCTTTAAACTAGAAGTGCTGAGTCTAACTGATCTTTACAATGGTGGTGATGAGCAAAGAGATGAAGTTAGAGTCAGCAGTATCAGTATGGCAGATGATAGGGTAGAAATTCTGCCACATAAGAGTAGTGAGAGAGAATCCAGCCAATCATGATTTTCTGGCCTGGGGCTGACAAATACCTCCAGCCAATCAGAGGCTGCCATTCAATTGCCTCAGAAATCTCCACTGCATGTTCCTGCCATTCTGTGACAGTGCTTTCAGTCATCTTTGCATGCTATATTTCCTTTCTTGCAGTACTCTGTCTCTGAAATCCATCAAGTTCATGGCATTTAACTGCATGACCTTCCTCTCTATGATTCCACTGAGCCTTCTCCTCAATCTTACCACCCAATTGTTGCCATGCTATACAAGCAAAAAGTGGACAAGATTCAGCCTCTTAATATGCCAGTGACAGATGAAGGGACACCTGATGGGATAGATCAATGGAGAGAGATTCATCAGAAATGATATTAAGACAACATCAAACCTATAAAGGATCTGCCTTTACCTTATGATCATCTAATCATGCCTCATTTCTCAGATTGCCTGTGCAGCTCTCACCTCATGCCTGACAGAATAGAAAAGCTTTGAATTGGATCAATCTTGACACCTCAGGAGTATGAGCTGCTGATCAAGATCCTGCTTAGATAGGAGAAGACATTGGCATGGAGCTTCAGTGATTACAGAAAACTAGCTGAAGAGGTCTCTCCATCAATTAAAATTCATGCTGTTGAGTATGAAGTGTGGCAGGCCTCTGGATTTCCTGTTCCTTGAAAATTGCTGCCAACAGTCATAGAAATGCTTCACAAGTGGGTTGATTCCAGCATCTTCAAATATTATCACAGTCCATATTGGAATAAATGGTTCCTTATCAAGAAGAAGGAGTCTGGGAAATACCAAATCATCAATGCCTGCATGGATATGAATGCTGTTATGGTTCAGGATGCTTATATCCCTCCCAGTGCTGATGCTTTTGCAGAAGATTTTGCTGGGCAAGTCATCACCAGCATGATGGATTTCTTTTCCAGATACAACCAGATCACTTTGCATGAGGATAGCTATAACATGACTGCCTTCCAAACCCCAATTAGCCTTCTTTGCCAGACAACATTGCTGCAGGGTGCCATGAATTCTATTGCTGCCTTCTGCTGAGTCATGGCTTGCATTCTCCACTCAAATATTCCCCATCAGGCAGATAATTTCATGGATGACATCAGTGTGAAAGGTCCATAATCTCAGTACAGTGATAAAGAGGTCATGCCAGAAATTTGCCAGTTTGTTTTGAAGCATCTTTAAAATCTGGATCAGACCCTGATTAGCATCAAGCTTTCAAACACATGCATCCAGGTTGCAAAATCTGAGTTCAGCTGCTCCAGCATGGTTCTTATTGAATATGTTGTTGATGCTGACAGGTGCTGCCCTGAGGCCACCAAAATTGTCAAAATCATTGAGTGGTCTGAACCAACTGAGATCACTGGGGCTCATATCTTCATCAGCATTTGTGTGTATTATCACATCTGGATCCTGAACTTTGCCCTCATTTCCAACCTGATCTATGCACTGTTCAAGAAAAATGCCTTTTTCATCTGGGGACCTAAGCAATCAAGTACCATATCAGTCCTGAAGATGGCACTAATGACTGCTCCTGCTCTGCACTGCATTGATTATTCCAATGATGCTGAGGATATTATGGTTACAACTGATACCAGTAAGTATGGCTGGGGAGGAACACTGAGCCAGCAAGATGTTAGGAACAGGAAGCTTCATCTCTGTTGATATGAAAGTGGGATTTAGAGCCTGATAGAAGCAAAGTATGATGCAGGAAAGCAAGAGTGTCAAGCCATCCTCAAAATGTTGAAGAAATACTAATATTACCTGTATGATGTTCACTTCATTCTTGAAACTAACATGAAAACTTTGGTTGCTTAATTCAACCAGACAGCCACTGATCTTTCTGATACTCTAGTAACCAACTGGCTCACCTGAATTCAGATGTTCAATTTTGATGTTCATCACATTCCTGGATAGATTCATAGTGCTGCTAATGGTCTTTCTCAATGATCACCTGCTGAGGGTGAGGTGCCTGAGGATCAAGATATCAATGAATTCATTGAGGTAGAGCTCAATTGCATCAGCATAGCTTCTACCACTATCCCTGACTTCAATGTTCCTGATGATGCTAACAGCAAAGAATCCCATGTTCTTTCATCATCTTATTTCAACCACAGTGAATCAATCACCAGATATCTCACCACCTTGAAGCAGCCTGATGATATCCCTTGCAAGGTTTTCTCAAAGTGGCACAAGTATGCACTGAACTATGTGGTGCATGAGCAACATCTATTTCACTAGTTGGGTAAAGGGATTCCACTGAGGTGCATGGTAGATGATCCAGATGAGCAGAAGGAAATCATTACTCAGATGCATGACAAGTCAGGCCATAAAGGTCATAAGGCAACCAACCATAAGGTCTCTTAGTGATATTAGTGGGAAGGCCTGTTCACTGATATCAAGGCATATTGCAAGAGATGCTACAAGTGCCAGTTCCAGGAAAGTAACTACCTTGAAGAGTCACTATATCCAACTCACCACAACTATCTGTGGGATAAGTGGTGTATCAATGTCATCAAGTTTCTGAAGAACTAGGGGAAATTATGTGCAGTTATTACTTAGAATAACCTCACTGGCTGGGTTAAAGGTCAGCCCCTCACACATGCAAAAGTAGAACATGTGGCTCAGTTCATTTACAAGGATATTATATGCCAACATGGCTGTTTCTGAGAAATGGTGTGCAATGGCAGGCTAGAAAATCAGAAGTAGACCAGGATTCTCACTGCCAAGTATTATATCAAGCAGATAATGATTTTGCTGTACAATGCAAAAGTGAATGGCATGATTGAATATGGCCACTGCCCTATTTCAGATGTGCTGGCAAAGCTTGCTGCAGATGGGAGGAATTAGGTTAATCATTTCCACTCAGCATTATAGGTAGATCATATCTTCATTTGATAATCAACAGGTGAAATGCCATTCTGTCTGCAATATGATTATAATGCTATCCTCCCTGTTGAGCTTAAGGTTCTAACATGGCAAACACTTCTATAGCATACTATTCACTCTCATACCAACTTAATATACATGCAGATTCAACAGTTGGAGAGGCAGGATGAGGATCTGGAGGAGGCAGCCTTTCATCTGCAGTACATGCAAGAGAAAAATCAGGATCTATTCAATGAGATCAAGAGGTTAGTGTGCAATCCAGTTCAGGTGGGAGATCTCATCCTTCTGCATGACACTAAAATAGAAACATCCTATTCCATCAAACTTAACTTCTGATGGTTGGGTCCATATTGTGTGTGAGAAGCAAACCATGGGAAGGGCACTTACCACCTTGAAGAGCTGAATGGCACACTATTCCACAACACCACTGTAGGTAACTAGATAAAGAAATTTTACCTTCATGATGACCAAATACTGGCAGTGTTGAATAATGCAGATCCAGTGGAGGATAGCAGTGAGGAGGAAGAAGATGTGGGTGGGGGAGAGAATACTTTGCAGTCTCTAATTCCTCATAATAAAAGTTTTACAGTTATTGTCTGACTGCCATGTTCATTTCTGACTGCTGCATTCATTTCCTTATTCCATTCATTCTTTCTTTATTTCCTTTATTTAGCTGTATCCACTTGTCAGTTTATTTTCTTTATTAGTCATCTCTTTGTGGTTCAAATGCCAGCATGAGTAGCATGTCAGGAGCCAGATGTATCTCCACATTCCTTTGCAGTTTTCTTTGTTTCTTTTATTTTATGGCCATCAAAATGGCAGTATGCCTCTCTCACTCTCTCATTTTGCCAGCCATGGCTGCCTTTACACCTCACATTTGAAAAGCCATAAGAGCACACTCTGCCCTACATTTTCCTTCACTTCTTCCTCACCATTATCATAGATATCTTAACCTTGCCTTCAAACCAACTTACATGACACACAACAACACCATATCTACAATTTCCCTCACTTCCTTCCTGCAAAAATGTCAAACCACCAAAATCTGCCTGCCTTGACCCCAAAGCCTACCAATTCCCTCACCTTAGTTGAACATGGGAAGCATAAGTTCACAACCACCAGGGAGATTCAGAAGTATATCAATACACTTAACAGGCACCCAGCTCCACACTATCAAGTCCAGTGCAAGATCACCAACCTAATTATGAGCAGGCATGAAGATAGGGAGGATAAGGTGGCTACATATTTTGAATGGATGAAGAAGGATGAGGCCTGGCATGCAGTGGTGTCTGAGGCTAACTTCCACTACCAGACAATGGAGATCTATTGCATGGCAGAGACAGTCAGGGTTCATCAAAATCACACTTTGGAAGGATATAAAACTTGTGTGGAGCACTGGGGGAAGGCCATTACCAATGAATTCTAGCCAATGCTGAAGAAGGATAAATGGTGCCAATGTGCAGTAACTCTCACAAGAAATTGTGACTATTTATCTGCAGTGGGGAGAATCAACCAGGTAATGTGGATTTAGCTGTGTCAAAATCCTGGAAGAGGTAAAAAGCTGAATAAGGAGCTAATGCTCTCTGACCTTAATATGGCCTCCAAGCCAGATTTTATTAGCCCTGCATTGAACATGGAAGCCATCTATACTACTGGGCTTCATATTGGCCTTGGGGGAATTCTTGCAGCTGGTGCCCTACCATCTCTTCCTGCACCTATTAATCCTCACCCACCAATTCCCTTATCTCCACTCTCTTGAAATCTTCAGCCTCAGCCTCCTCCAGCTTCACTACACAATTCCCATATGACTGGCCAAACACCTCTGCCTTCTCCTCACCCTCCTCAGGATAATCACCACCATTCTGGATTGATTCTCATGTCCCCTTCTGCTTTCTCACCTGGCACTTCTCAAAACCCTGGCCCTGATTTACCTGCTCCTCACTCATGACATGTCTCTAGCCAATCAGTTTCATTGATAGCCACCTCACTGTCCAATGTCAGCCTCTCCCATTTCACCAGCATGTCACCAGAAGAAATGATGGAACTTGAAAATCAAGGTGCTAACAAGGAGGACCCAGACATTGCTGAAGCTGTTGAAAATCATCAGGAGACTAGCCATCATAAATGTGCATGTCATCAAAATGTCAAACCTGCCCTGAAAGCTTAGCTCAGTGATGCAAAGGAGCTGAATGATAGTCAGCTTGTCAAGCTTTTAAACCAGCTCATGAAACTGGTATCCCCTTTTCCTTTATGCTACCACCATGCTGTTAATCTTGGAGGAAAGATTAATCTACTGACTCAGAATTTAGACCAAGCAGCCTTATCATCCAGACTCAGTGCTATCATTAATAGCCACAGAAATCTTGGCTGGATCCACACTGCTGACAGCACTTTTCATTATTTCCACAAAGGCTGTTACCCTGCCCATTCTGAGGACCTTCTTCAGATATATCACATGAAACATGCTGCCCTCCCTTCCATCATTCTGCTGGACTGGGCAAACATGTTGAAGAACCTTGGGTTGGAAAACATAGATATGGACCACATACTAGGTGATTGAGATGTAGATGGCTCTTTGTCTCTTCCAATTTTCTCCTGGCTCTGGACACAACTGGTCAAAGAAAATGTGCCAGCTACTTACAATACCCTTGGAAAAATTGCATCACATGAATGGGATATATACTCATTCCACCAGCAAAAAGACCAGAAGTCACTGGGGTGGCTCCACATGATGCTCCATGGAATTGTCCAGCAGATAATTCACCAGGACCCAGTTTACTATGCCTGGTATGTCACTCTTTGCTCAGATTACCAGATGAGGCTCATCTTCTACCCTTATTATGCCAAGTTCATCAGAAAGAGGGATAGCACATTTTTTCAGCATATCAATGTCAACATTCAGTACCTCACTGAGGAGAACCATGATGCAAATATGATCTAAGGGTCTGTCAGCATGATAAATGAGGATCATGCAAACTGCATGACTGTGGTCCCTGGCATGCATCACTGTGTCTCTGAGTGGAATCACCAACTTTGTGGAAGGGGGTTTTTAGATGGCAGAATTGTTCAGAATGTCTCCCCACAGATGCTCACCAATCAAAATTTATGGGATTTCAAGATCAGCTGAAAGACCATTCCTTGCAAGCAGGGAGATGTGTGGATCACCATGCCACACATTTCCCATGGGAGTACTGGCCTAGTTACAATTGAGTGGAGAATAATGCTTCTGTGGTTCATTGAGATCCAGAAAGATGGCAAGTCTTTGGAAGTTCCAGAGAGCAGCACATGGGAGTAGCTCTTACAGGCAAACCAAGATCTCATATATGGACCTATGACACTCTCTGACCTGCCTGTTCTGTACAGCAGCATTCCTTATTGCTTTCCTGCCACCATGGCTGTGATGAGTCTTGATGCACTTTCTGAAGCTTTAATTGGATATTAGCAATGGGATGATTCTTTGGTTCAGAGAGAGTAGTAAATTCTTTTTGGCCTGGTGCCTGATCAGCCAGTCAAGAATTACATTCTGACCTAGCATAAGAGAGCTGTGGGGGCTGCAGTTCATACCTTTACAACTGTGATGAATGCTGAGAAGCAGCTGTTCAGTCAGCAGAGTTTCTTTTACTATTACTATAATAACATTCCTCTCAATTCTATCATTAGTGACTGTGTAGCTGCAGAAGGAGACATCATCAGGATCCCAGTTCACAGCCACAAGGAAACAGATGCCAGCTAGTCAATCCAGCCAATCACAATTTCCTGCCCCAGGGCCAGGAAATGTTTTGGCCAATCAGAGCCCACCATTCTGCCACAGTTGCCACCCTTGCCACCACTGGCACATGTTTGTTTTTTTTTTTCCTCACCACATCATTCAGTTTGCTTCCTCTATGTTTCCTCCATGTCTTCCTTAGTTTCTTTTGTTTTCTATGTGTAATCTGCTGCTACTCTGTGTTTATTTTTCTTGCTGTGTCCACTTTCCTTCCTACACTTACTTATCTGTATATATCTCATCCTGCACCTTCTACTGCTGATTTTACCTGTCATGTTTTCTTTCTCTCTACTCTCTATTTTCCTTGTGTCCCTTTCTTCTTCATTGCCTGCACTACTCACCTCAATCTTCATTGCCACCTATCACTGACTGCTCTGCCTACCTAGAGCACATCTTTTCTTTCCCTCATGATGGGACCATGGATCTTATCATATATAAGATCATTAGCATAAAGCTATGTGCTCACAGGCTGCCCTGCCTATCTAGGGCATGCCCTTTCTTCATTGCCAACCTGCCCATTCATTTCTCTGGGCCTCACTTCTGCCCAGCAGTTTACATGCCCTAGGCTGTGCTCTACCCTCCTCATCTAAAACCTCTCACCAATTCTGTTCCAGCTTCAGTCTCCATCTCAGGCCATTGAGGCTGCTACCCCACAAATCCATGGTTCCAGCTGTTGATGAATCATGCTGTCTGAACCTCTACCCAAAATTGAAGCTGGCCATATTGGCCACATTTACTGTAGCCCAGGAAGAATCAGCTTTGAATTGTGCCTTCCTGCCCTCCAACAACCATCTCCATCCTTGGTTGAAGCTGGTTACTCAGAACCCTCAGCAATGTCACTATTGAATGATGAAACAGCTCTGAGCTGCTACCATGAATGTACAACCATTAAATCAGGTAGCTCAGGGGCATTTCATCTTAGAGGAACACACCATTCACAGCTGTGGCTGGCTGCAAAAATCCTAGATATTAAAACAGAAGGAAAATGAAAGCATTCTCCAGCACACTGGGGAATTCCAGCATGCAAATGGTAGGCCCTGTCTGGTGCCCACACCAATGTGGCAGTGCTCCTTGCCCTGCCAACAATCAACATGGAACTGAGATTGAATGTATTGTTCCACCCTCACTGCTTAGAGCTATTTGATCCCTCATTCTGTTCCTGTTTCTTCTGCATGTTCCTTTTTGAGACAGTGTATTCAGGGTCACTGCCCTCACTGCAAAATCAAGCCATTCTTTTATTCACCAGGTTGGTGAATCAGGGGGAGGGGAGATATGTGGTGGGGATCCACCATTGGGTTGGATCAATTTTTCACCAAGGCTTTTTGCTGCCAAGCACAGCCATGAAGATAGATATTTTCCTTTTCATTATGAGACATCATCTATTTGTTTGTGGATTTCTCATGTATGTGTATGCTTCTTTGAGATAGATCTTTTGTTTCTTTTGTGTGTTACCTTATCATTCTATTACTGTGTTGTTTTGTACTATAGATTGCCAATACATTCCTCTGCTTCAACATCAATATCAATTCTTTTCTTGTGTTTGCTGCTGCCCTGTTCAGTGCTGCCTGACACACACACTCCATCCCCACTTCAATACCAGCTAAAGGGGATTAGGGGAATTATCATATAGAGCAGCAGAACACTGATGAAATAAATTTAATACATGAAGTCTGAATAAATACTAAAGAAAGTTGGTCAGAAATAGAGAAGGTACCCAGTCCATCTGAAGATGAGTACCACAAGCCATTTCTAAAGGTAGTATAGTCAAGTAGAATCCTGTAAAGTTCATTACCTCAGATTATTATATTTATTCAACCATTTTCTTTTGCATCAATACATGTAGTACCATCACATTTTCCTGCCCAAGCTCCTGAAAGAATATGCTAGCATAGAAAGAGTTATAGCTAGCTGTAAGCTATTAAAGAACAATCATCTCAGTAAAGCTACTTCATGTCCTACTGGAAGATAGGTAAATAGCCTGCTATGAATTTAAAAGTCATCTCATACATTCATTATGTATGCTACAGCTTAATTTGATCACCAGACTTACTATAGCTGTAAAAATGTCTCATATAGTTACTACCAGATCAGAGTGATTCTGCAGCTGTCTTTGCATGAAATTTCCTCATGGGCTTTATCAATGAATCATATCATTAGTCTACCAATTTATCATGACTATTAACCAGGTGGGCTAGCTGGATTCAAACTCCACCTAACTAACTAATAAGATCAAACACATAGTGTTTCAACCCAGTAAAATCTCATTCAGAAAATTAAATGGGATCCAAGCAGAAATTTCTAAGAGAGACACATCTGACTATCAGCATCCCAGGAAACAAGGGAAAAAAATTATAATAATAAATTTTAGTAACAGTTCTATACTCATTCTCAATGTCTACAGTATGATGCTGAAATTCCACTGCCTGGTAACTTCATATCTTCTTAGTACCTTATTTCCAAGATCAGTATATTAGAGGTATTCATTCATGTAGGTCTCCTAATTTTCAGATGTGAGGTTGCAATGGTAATTATCATGTAGTATGTAGGTCTCACCTCTCACTGCCCATATAGTGAGTTTATCCTTAGTTCTCTGAAAAATTGATCCTCACATCCAGCCTGCATCCCTCTACAAGAAAAAATGTCAGCTGTGTTTTCTCTCACCCTGAAATACTATCTTCTCAAATGCCTTTAATCTCCCAGTATAATGAATTCCAGTGCTTCAAGCTCTCCTCTTTATGAGATTAGTACACTAATTTCTCTTCTACAAACTCCAACACCAATTCCACCCATCCCAGTTCCCAAAGGACTTGAGACCACCACAGTTGAGGCAAGGATCTATATTATATGGAAGCAGGACAATGAGTATTAAATTTAATTTGATCAATGATGGAAACAGATAGTAACTGCAAATGTGATTCAATATGGTGATACTTACAAGAACCATCCACAGTGGAGCACAAAGTAAAGCTCTGAATCCTGGAAGTCTTTCAAGTAAGTAGCATTTCAACAGAATGATGAACCAGCTTTACTCTGTATTCAATGCAAGTAGATCCTTCAACACCCTCAGTATAGCAACATGGGGACCTCAGGAATAAGGAAACATCTTATTAGTAAGAAGTACCAGAATGCTGTTCCTTCAAACAAACAGATGAACATTGAGGCAGCATTCATAAGTATAATATAAGTTAATTTATTCAGTAACAGATTGTGGTAATGATCCTTTCATCTCAGTAAAACCTCACACACAAGCAACCACAAGCAGAGATACTACTATTCAACAAAGAAAACTACTGAACCCTCCTCCTCCATGCCTTTCTATCAACAAATATGGCATTTCATGCCATACAGAATCCCAATCTCCAGCAGTTACTAGTATATGGCAACAGCAAAGTTGAGGCCTTCCTCCCAAAACAGACTGTCCTGTAAAAAGAGCTGGATAACTCCTATGAAATGATGACAAAAGATCTGCTCCCAGACCAAATCCCCAACATAAAGATTGCACTGGCCTTGGATGCATGGATAAGTACAAATAGTTTGGCATTTCTCTGTGTTAAAGGCTACTATGTTACCCAGAAATGGGAGTATACAGAGGCATTGATTGGGTTTGAGCATCTTAGTGGTATGCACACTGGTGACAATATGGCAGGATATGTGATACAGTGCATACATAATACACAGATTGAAGATGACATTTTTACTCTCACAGCTAATAATGCAACAAACAATAATATATTAGCAGCATCCTTGGAGAAACACCTGTATGTAAAGAATGAAGTTCACTGAGATGCTAAAATGTATCAACTTTCTTATGTAGCTCATATTATGCAGCTGGCAGTAAAACAACTAGTCAGAGACCTATAAATTGAGTTGATAAATGATAATGTCCTACAGACATTTCATGAGGATGATATTAACACAAGTGATAGAGGGGAGATCTCATTTAGTTATACACTCTTAAAGGTATATAATAGTTCATGATAACAGTCTAACAGTATTTCTAATTTCTCAATTATTTGACCAGTTACACCTACTTGCTAATACCCTCTCAAGTTCTCCCCAATAAATTGAAAGCTTTCAGAAGCTCCAGCTAGAGTGCATTAAGCTCTAAATGATTTAGAATGTTAAGACCTGGTAGAGCTCAACATATCTTATGTGCATTCATGCACTGTAACTTAGGGATCCAATTCATTACTAGATGGTGACTCAGAATAACTCCAAGCTCCACTATCTCTAGTTGAGTAATGATGAATGGCAGCTCATTATGTATGTTATTACTCTACTTTATTTATTCTAGCAGATTATCAAGGCTCTCTCAGATACAGACACACCACTCATCTACAATGCATTTTTAATCTATAATGTACTATTCAACCACCTTGATGAACAGCTTTCTGAGGTAACCTATGAAATTCCAATCATTCAGAACAGCTTAAAGACTACACTGAAAGCTGTATATAATAAACTGAAGGAATACTATTCAGATACTGATGCTGATAGTGGTATGAGAGAGATTTACTGTACTGCTGCAGTTCTGAACCTATATTTATAATCACTGGCCTATAATGGTGAGGAATGAGAGCTAGAGATAAAAGCCTAATCATTATAGCATGTAAAGGCATACTATGAAAAATGGTATTTATCTCATCAACCTGCAACTACTGATAATTAACTGCAGGTAGGTATTTACCCTCTTTCATTTTCTTAATTTACTTAGTACTAATAACTTTCCAGGCTCATCAATTGTTTTCTACACTACACCAGCAGTCACCTTCAGTTATTCATATCAATGAATTTGATTGATATCTAAACAATAGTCTTAGTTCAGAGGGAAATATCTTATTAGTGTAGAAGGCAATTGAATCAACATATTCAACTATTACATTAATGGCCAGAGACATTCTATTAATTCCAATTGGGAGTATAGGGATTGAACAGCAGTTCAGTGTGGGCCATCATGTTATCTCATGAGAGTGATCATCATTATCAGGAAAGACAATGCATAAGATCATGCTGATAAAGCATGCAAATAAAAGGGAGCAACTACAGGTAGAGAAGAAGTGGAATGAGAAGGATGCAGTAGAGAATGAGACTAATGATGATGAAGAGAGTAATAATATAGATATTATAGTAAGAAAGAAGAAACTTACATTTAAAGAGGAATAACTGGTAGAGGAGTATTCATTGGAATGATTCTCATACACAAGTATAGCCAGATAAAGAAGGACACAGGAAGGAATACTGGATTTTAAGGTGGTAATTGATAACTCAGTGTTCAGAGGAGGTGCCTGAAATATAATATGCTAGGACTGTTACCTTTAGCTGTTACATCTCATATTATTTGTGTACTACATCAATATGCTATTATAGTCTCTGGGAATCTCATCATATCAAATCTGCAGGCAGGGTTGAGATAAGGAATATAATTTAGTTTAGGTTTGCACTAACATGCATCATCCATCATTGCCATAATAGTTAATGATGGATGATGCTTTTTTTAAACCTATACAAAATGTAGGCCAGGGTTCAAACTATGCAGTGGGCTTTGTTTTTTTTTTTTTTTTTTTGCATGTG